>OZ005649.1:212148749-212208749 GCA_963930645.1 Salticus scenicus
GTTAAATTCACGGATAATATTTGGTGATTTCTGCATTACTTTTTTTTTTTTTTTTCTCATTGATTTTTTGGTGAATTTTGTAGAGTTATATATGGCAAATTTAAAATTTTGGTGTTTAAAAAAAGAAATCTGGTAATAGTCAAAAATATTTTCTAGACTAGACTTTGAGATAAAAGCTTGTATAGGAATTTAAGACATCTTTAACTAAAGTGTTTTGAATTTAAATGAGGGGGGGGGGAATAAAAATAGAATTAATATGCGATTTTTTTTCCCCTTCAGAATAGTGTATTAAAACTTTTATGTAAATAAATTGTAAATTTTTTAGATAAATAATTAATGGATTTACATGGATAAATGGATTAAATAGTAGCATAAAATTGTGATTTATTATTATTATTAAGATTTTTCTTTTAAATGCGATTTAATAGAAACATCCGCAATGTTTCTTTTTTCTTTATTTTATTTTCTTTATTTTGTTTAAGATGATAGCCCGTTTTATTTCTTTATTTACTGAGAGTTAATTTAAATTATCAAAAATTAAGCTCTTAAAATGAGAAACATGTTTTTTTTTTTTTTTTTTTTTTTTTTTAATATGTATCCCTATTTCATGCATGACTTTCTAAATTCCTATATAACATCTTACAGATTGGTTAAGGTTTATTTTATTTATTTTTTAAGATAAGAAATATAAATATAACACTTAAAATTCTATAATTAAAAGATTTAGTGATATAATTAGCGTAATCTAAATAATATTACACTCTGAGACATTTGAATTTAAATTTTAATGGTGTGTAGTGTTAGGGTTAAACCCAGTTGACTAAAAGAGGGTCCTAGACCTGAGTGGTGTAGTCTCTGTAGAAAGTATTTCTAAGTGTTACATAGCCCTTTTTATTTGAGTTTTGGAGAAAACTATAATAAACTCCAAATGTATATGTCGACGAAAGCGATCTGGTATCGAACTTGGCAGTTTCCTTCTACTAGCTTCCAGAAATTTAAATTTTGATATTCCATTGATCAGAACATTGTAGAATTTTTCAATTGTGTTTATAAAACTTTAATTTTTGCGATACAGTGAAACTTGAATACTAATTTGAACTTGTTTAATTCGAAATTTTAGATAATTCGAATATTTTACACGGTTCCTTGTATTTTGTATTAATATAATGTTAAAAAATCGTGGATAATTCAAATTCTATTTTGGATAATTCGAATTTTTCATACGATTAACTTTAAAATATTACAGTAAAACTTGTTCCCGATATTTTACTCATCTGAAGTGCATTATCATTTTTATAGTCTTTCAAAAGAAGGATAAGGAAATACAATAGAAGCCCCTAGCTAGTGCACCAGAAGATATGGTGCATATGTATGAACTTCGAGGTTTTTGTGAATTGAAAGTTATGTGTAATGTAGAAGATTCTATTTTTGTATCAGGTCATATGCTACGACACGAAGATTCTACTTAAAAAAGAAGTAAAAAATATTTGACTATTTTTTAAAAAGCGTTGAATAGTTAAGCTCGTAAAAAAATTGATTTAATGGGGGGGGGGGGGTAAATGGGTAATGTAGAGGTATTCTTAGATATAAAGTTTATGTGTTAAATCTCTGATCGTAGAGTTTTAATTTTTTAATCTATCACTTTTTTTGACAAAATTGTATATGTAACTCGAAGTTTTGGATATTTCGAATTTTTTCCTGGTCCCTTCAACTTCAAATTATTCAAGTTCTACTGTAATTTTATGCAATGTTTTCCATAGTGTTGAATTTAAGATTCGCCATCATATTATATATATATATATATATATATATCCGAAATTTCGTTTTACATCCCATTTTATTAATGTTTGTTTTCATGTTTGAATAATGAATAGTCTTAAAGTTAAATTACGCATCATTACGATGGATCGGGCCCCACCTGTGAAAATTTGCACGAGCCGCCACTGATTTTACTTATACTTCCTTAAGGTTGTACATCAATCAGATAGCCCCCTTTCTCGCTTCCCATGTAGTCCAATGGGATTTTCGTTGCTTTGTTTTATAAAAAAATCTCATTCAAAAAGGAAGTTTTTCAAATTCTTTTTTTTTTTAATTTGAATATTACTCTTTGAACAGGTGTCCTTTTAGCTTAGTGAGCAAGTTTTCGGAAAAAAATATAATAAAATAAATAAAAAAATTAAATTAAATATTTTATTTCAATAAGTAAATTATGGACTATGAGTTTGGATCTCTAAGTACAATATTTAATTTATTTTTTTCTTTCGAAAATTGCTCACTAAGCTAAAAGATGACTTGTTCAAAGAGTAATATTCAAAAAACAGAATTCGAAAAAGTTCATTTTTTAATGTGATATTTTTATAAAACGAAGCAGCGAAAAATCCTTTGGATAACATGGGAAGGGGAAAAGGAAGCTGACTGATGTACAGCCTTAAGGGCCCTCTTCACTCAGCATTTCCTTTTCTAAAAGCCAATTTTATTCAATGGAAAACTTTCTTTGCACTTAAAACAGTGACATATTAATTGATTGAGACGCGGTTTTTTTTATTGGATTACTCTCATTTCGTAAACTGACACAGCTTTTGTAGATTTTATGAAAGAATAACAGTTGTTTTTTAAAAAAGCTGTTTTATTGCAATATTTGGGTTGATGCATTAAATGGCTTATAAAAAATTCTTTCAATTTTTTAAAACAAAATTTAAAAAGCTGCGTCAATCTCAAAGAGTTTAATTCAATGCGGAAAAAAATCCTGTATTTTAATAAAATTTTAAATCAATTAAATTTGTAAAGAAAGTCCAAAAATTTTACAAATTTGTGCCGATTTTCCTCTTTGACACACCCTTTATTCGGCTAAGCCTCTCGTTCGTGGTTTCGATGAAAAGATGTTTACATTTCCGTGGTGAAGATACGTCTAGGCGTTGTGGTTTTTTATTCAGTTATTATATTTATTATATATTTCACCTGTATTACGGATGTGAGTAAGATAACAATTTAGAAGACAATCGTTCAGAGACTTATTTATAGGAAATATATGATCACATTTTATTTTAAATAGTTTTTCATTGCGCGTAATACTATTATTATATGAATACTTTGTACATAAATCTGATATTTTACTGATAATGCCACGATTGACAATATACAAACATTTTTTTTTTTTTTTTTTAAACAAGTTATATAAAACTTTTTACTAAATTAAACAGATTTTCAATAATAAATTTTATTTTAAAGTATATAATCTGGTGTGGCACCCACACGACTTTTTCTTACCCTACATTTAAATTTTATAAAGACAGATTCAGGTTGAGGAGTTAAATATCAAGTACTGTATAAAATTCTATAGTAAAAAGAATTTAAGCTAGCTTTACGAATAATTTAATTTGACAAATAATTTTCTGTGGGAAGGACGGAGTTGAGTACCACCCTTCTCAACCCACATTTGAAACTAATATATCTACATTTCTATAGAATTCACGACTAATATTAAATTTAAAATTATGTTCAACAATAACTTTCAATCACATTTATTGACAACTTTAACCCGTATCACACGTTGAAACTTATCAATATTGATCAAACTGTTCAAGTATGAATTTCATATGAACTTATAACAGACTCACAAAGAACAACTGTTAAAAACTTTGTTTAATTATTCACGGAACCTCAAAATACGTAGTTATTAAAAAAAAAAAAAAAAAACAAGACTTCAAATTAAACTAAATATTTTATTTACTCTTTAAGTATGGAGAATTAATTTACATTCCTGAGCAAAATAAGTTGTATTAATATTGAAGTCTATGAATTGAGTGAAACAAATATTTTTAACGACATAAGCAAGTTGATTTATAACTGAAGAAACTAGAACAATTTAAAGTTTGCAAGAAATGGGAGTCAAATGTTTATGAAATTATTTATAAACGACGAAATCACACTATTATTTTCAAAGATTTTGCGCTCTTATTTTCGTGCCTAACATAAAAGCGCAGCTGACATTTTAAGTATGGTACCTGAACATGAAAACTGTTTCAATGCGTTCTTTTAGAATTACAGTAACTGGATATCAAGCTGTGTATCGATATTAATAAAATCAGACTTTTCTCTGTAAATTTATTAAAAAAAATTGCGATATCTTCACATTCCACACACCATAAAATTCGAAAATTACTTCAGAAAATTTTGTCTGTGTGTGTGTCATCGTGTCTGTATGTCTGTAACGCTATTATTGTCCGCGTATCACGGGAGAATGGCTGGACGGAATTCAACGGCGCTAGGCAGAAATTTAATTCTTTACCCAACTAAAATCTCCGAACTTTTTCGAAATTCCCTCCCCAGTTCTCGCCGGAATGGGGGGAACAAAAGTCAAAAACATATTTGTAAGCATAACACCGCTCCAAATTACTTCACTGTAAAGAAATTGCACATATAAAGAATAGTCATGAGTATAAATAAAACGTTATCTGCAATTTAGGAATTTTCGATTATTAACCCTTTCAGTCGCAGTGTTCCTGCTGATGGAACACCTAATTTTAATTCTCAAGTGCAAAAACTCATCCCGGAAATTTTTTAGCAAAAATTTACGTTCATAACATATTAGAAAAGGCCCTTTTTTTTAACCTGAAAATTTAAAATTTCTTTTATTTAGATTTTGTTCGTAAATTCCGTTGGCGAGAAATTTCGGAATTTCCGAATTTTTTAAAGAACTCTACAAAAAATGGAAGATGTTAAAAAAAGCTACGAGACTTCCTTAGAAAATTTCCAAAAACACATCCCCCCCCCTTCCCTAATTTCCGATATTTTGTGAGGAGGGGTTACGAAGGGTCAAAATCGAGACAAACCTTTTAGCGCTAAATTTCTCCTGAGAAATCTATGGAAGCTACGGTCACGAATTTCGGTGCTCGGATTATATGTATGTATCAGATACCTAAAGTAATGGGATTTATTGGAATAAATAAAACATTGCGATTTAGGAAATTTCGATTTTTAAGGGGAGGGAAGAGGTAAATCAACTTTTGGCGGGAAATTGTGCAAATTCCAGATTTTTAGTAAAATTTTAACAAAAATGGAAAAAAGATGTTGAAAACAGCTATGGGTCTTCTTTAGGACATTTTCAAAACACTTTTTTTTTTTTTTTTTTTTTTTTTTTTTTTTAGGGGGGTTGGGGGGTGGGATAGGTATGTGTTACAAAGGGCAAATTCGAGGCACCACTTTTAGCGCTAAATTTGTCCTGAGAAATTTATGAGAGCTGTGGTCAGGGTCAGAAAGTTTGATGCTTGGATTGCTTATAGTATATGTATCCGACCTTATATCTATAACGGAATTTATCGAAATCTCCCCTCTTTCACCCTGGGGGAAAGGAAGCAAAAAAAAAAAGTTTGTAAGCATAACTCGGCCCCAAATTACTTCACGCCGAAGAAATTGCACGTGAGAAAACTAGACTTGAGTATAAATAAAACATTATTTTTTGATTTTGGAATTCTTGACAGGAGGGAGGAAAGAAATCGTTTCTTGGGGGAAAATTTCAGAAATTCCGGATTTTTTTATGTAGAGTTCTACTAAAATGGTACAAATGTATTGAAAAAAGCTATGTGTCTTATTTAGGATATTTCCAAAAACACATTTTCTTTCTTTTTTTTTTTTTTTTTTTTTTTTTTTTTGTGTGTGTGTGAGAGAGAGAGAGAGAAAGAGCAAAATTTTCATTTTATTTTTATTTATTTATTTATTTATTTTTTTTTTGGGGGGGGGGGGGCGTTACGACGGAGCTAATTCGAGACCCTCACTTTTAGCGCTAAATTTGTCTTGGGAAATCCATGGGATAAATGGTCTCTAAATTTGGCACGTAAATTTTTTATATGTATCCGACACTTATTGTAACGGGATTTTACAAAATTCCTCCTTTACCCTACCACCCGGGGGGGGGGGGCAAAAAACACGTGTAAAATCTCGTTTTTCCTTTTGAATTTGTTTTAAATTATCTTAGATTGGCGAATTTCGGTGTATGGATGTTGATTAAGTGTACGCATTATTTACTTTGGTGGGATTTCGCAAAATTTCGAACTTACCCGCTGGGGAAGCGATAAGAAGCGGGTAAATTGCTGCCGAAGGCAGTGTGGACCCGGACTTCTCACGTTGCGAGCGGGAAAACCTCCACCGAACACATCGGGAATTTTAACGTAGGTTATTAACAATGATATGGGATTTTGACAACTTATTTAAGTATACTGCCCAGTGAAGTGGGCAAAGCCTGTTAGTTTATAATAAAACTAATTTTAAAGTTATGTAATAACACATACACACATACACATAAATAAATAATTAATTAATAATAATAGAGTTTTTCCGCATCTTGTTAGATATGTTTATCTAATTTAAAATAAAGGGATGTGTGCTATAGATACAGGAAATCTGTGTTATAGATACAAGACTTCATTCATCTTTCCGAACACTAACTAATTAACGGTTCTACAAATCAATTAAAGTAAGACAAATAAACAAAAAAGTAAATTATGATAGGTTGTTTGAGTTTTATCGCCAAATAGTATGTTGTTTAATACAATGCTGTTCCTTTTCAAATAATTAGAGCCCATAGATCATATTGATAAAGAATATTTCTTTATGTCTCTGTAAAAAACGATAAGAAGTAATAAGTCTATGAATGATTGCAATAAACAAATATTTTTAATGTTATAAGCAAGTGGACTTTATGACCGAGAAGAATGTAACAATATGAATTTTGGAATATAAAGGAGAAGAATATGAAGTCGGCAGGAAATGGAACCTGGAATGTTCATAAAATTATTTCTAAACAACGAAACCGCATCAGTACTTTGAAAGATTTCGCGCCCAGTGATGTAAAGGTGCTGACAAGTGCTGACATTTTCAATATGGTATACGAACTCTGAGTTCATCCATTCTTTTAGAATTACAATAATTGGATATCAAGTTGGTATATTTGTAATGAAATTGTAAAATTTTATCTTAAAGTTCATATAATATCTCAAAATATTAGGTTTTTTCACATATTATTAGATATATAGATATGTATATATAATTTTCAAAAATGAGTTCTAGATATAAACAAGAAAGAAAAATCATGCAGTATGCATTGATTAGTAACACTTTCCAACTGTTGTGCGCAATTGTTGTATCGAATAACTATTAATATTCTATGCCTACGTTATCGCACAACAGACAGAAGGACTGAAAAACATACAGATAGACTAATTGATTTTATAATTACTCTTAGGCATTTTGGAAAGTGTTAAAAAGACTTAATGCAAAAGAAAATGCAGCCGTTAGATTATAATTACAGTTTTTAAACTCTCTGAATATTTTACTGTAGCCCTGTAAATCTGAAAGTTAATCATATCATATTCTATACAAAACAATATTTTAGAATATTAATAATACATGTCAATGTTTTTAAGATTTTTGTAGTAAAAAGTTTTTTAAATATAACTTTTAAAAATTTTGTCCTAAAACGTAATACATTTTTTTTTTTTTTAATTTTTGTTGTTGTTGTCCCTGTAAACAAACTAGTTGTACAGGACCTATTAATGACATTTTAAATAGGGAACATTCCATAGGGAACTTGAGTGTATCATTTTTATAAAATTCTCAAAATATTCACGGATGATAGGAGCCGGAGACAAACAGACAGAAAGGTTGACAATCGGACAGACAGATGCACAAATTGAAATCATATTCCCACTAAAATTAAAAGAAAGTGTTAAAATGCTCATGTAAACAAAAGTGCAATTCCAGCAAATTTTTATTAATACCTCTTAATGTAACTGATTATTTTTGTGTGGCCCTGTAAATCTAATGCTAACCATACTATATTACATAGAAGGCACACTCTTTTGTATATACGAATAATATATTTCAATTGCATTAAGCTTTGTGGAAGATAAAATTATTAAAATTTGGCTTATAAAAATAACACTCATACAACACAATGCTTTGGAGTACTTTCAAGTGCCCCTGTACACAAACCAGTTAGAAATGTATTCTACTTTACACAGGAAACACCCAATAGGGAATTGAATAACATATTAAAATTTCATTAAAGTTTCTATACATTAAAGGTATTAAAATATGATTTATAGAAACTCCTCTCATAGAACACAATGCTTTCGAATACTTTTGGGTGCCCCTGTACACAAACCAGAAAAGGTATCCATTCCATTTTCAATAGGGAACATCCGATAGTGAATTTCAATAAAATATATCGGTTTAAAGAAATTCCATAATTATTTACTGGAATTAGAGCTCAGAAAAATTGACAGAGAGACAGACAGACGGAGAGAAAAACAGTCAGACATATACACAAATTGAAATTATATTCATACTAAAAAAATGATAGAAAGTGTCAAAAACGCTTAATGTAAACGAAAGTACAATTCTAGCAATTTTTTATTAATAGCTCTTAATATAACTGAATATTTTTGTGTCACCCTGTAAATCTAATGGTAACCATGCTATATCCTATGCAAAGCATTCTTTTGTGCATATAAATAACATATTTCAATTTCCTAAAACTTCGTGGAAAATAAAGTTTAAAATTTGATTTATAGAAATACCTCACATAGAACGCAATGCTTTGGAGTACTTTTGAGTGTCCCTGTACATAAATTAGTGGTGGTATGCAATCTATTTTAAATAGGAAGCATCCGATAGTGAACTTGAATAACATATTTCAATTTCATGAAGATATTGTACAGTAAAGGTATGAAAATATGGTTTATAGAAATACCTCTCATAGAACACAATTCTTTGAAATACTTTCGAGTGTCCCTGTATACAAATCAGTAGAGGTATAAACTCCATTTTTAATAGGAAACATCCGATAGTGAACTTAGATAACATATATCAGTTTCAAAAAATTCCATAAATATTTACGAGAGTTACAGCGCGGGCAGACGGACAGATACACAAATTGGTATCATATTCACACTTAAAAAATTTTTGGAAGTGTTAAAAACGCTTAATGTAAACGAAAGTAGAATTCTAATAGCTCTTAATATAACATAATATTTTTGTGTCTCCCTGTAAATCTAATGCTATTCATGGTACATTCTATGCAAATAATTTTTTTGTGCATTCAAATAACATATTTCAATTTCCTAAAACTTCGGGGAAAGTAAAGTTATTAAAATTTGATTTAAAGAAATATCTCTCATAGAACGCAATGCTTTGGAATAGTTTTGAGTGTCCTTGTATATAAAACAGTGTTGGTATTTAATCCATTTTATACAGGAAAAATCCAATAGTGAAGTTGAATAACATATTTCAATTTCATTAAGATATGTGTACAGTAAGGGTATGAAAAGTATGGTTTATAGAAATGCCTCTCATAGAAAACAATTCTTTGAAATATTTTCGGGGGTCTCTATACACAAACCAGTAGAGGTATAAACTCCATTTTCAATAGGCAACATTCGATAGTGAACGTGTATAGCATATTTCAATTTCATTAAGATATGTGTACAGTAAGGGTATGAAAATATGGTTTATAGAAATGCCTCTCATAGAACACAATGCTTTGAAATATTTTCGGGGGTCCCTGTTCACAAACCAGTGGAGGTATAAACTCCATTTTCAATAGGGAACATCCGATGGTGAACTTGAATAACCTATATCAGTTTCATAAAATTCCATAAATATTTACGGGAGTTAGAGCGCGGACAGACAGACAGACGGGCAGACAGACAGACAGACGAACCCAAGTCATATACACTTTTCAACCTTGTTGGGAAGTGTTAAAAAGATGATAGAAATCGGAAACAATTAAGATTGTCTTCAAGAAGGAAGCGAAATAAAGGTGAAATCCTTGCTGCTTTTAGAAAAAAGTAAGCATTTCTTATTATTTTTTAATCATTATCAATTTAACATTATTATTTTAAGCTTTATAAATATTTTTTTATATATATAAAATTTATTTTATTTCCTGAAATAAATTTTAAATCATTTACACTTGTGTAAATACTTATAAACCTGATCTAATATTTTTACTTCTGAATAACGTCGGTATTATAAATATTACACTCACAAGGAAACATTCAAAAGGTGTCATCTTCAAAAAGTATTGAAAAAAAATATATGTGATTCTACTCTTCATAAAACACCAGAAAAAAAAAATTATTGGCTGAAATTAATTACAGCGACCACAAAAAATTATCAAAATTAAGCATATTTGGCGATTTAGCGCTGTTAGGCGTTACGCTTGCTAGCACCGCGATTGCCGTGTACTAACAGAACCGTGTTTTGCTTTTCCGCCAAGTACTCAAAATCAAGCCTAGCAGTGTGAAATCGCCAAATATGCTCAATTTTGATAATTTTTCGTGGTCGTTGTAATTAATTTCAGCCGATAATTTTTTCATTTTCTGGTGTTTCATGAAGAGTAGAATCACATATATTTTTTTCAATACTTTTTGAAGATGATACCTTTTGAATGTTTCCTTGTCAGTAAAAAATTTCATCTCAAGTTTTCATCGAATTTATAGGAGTCTCTTGAATCCAAAAAAAGTTATTTTTGATAAGTTGTTAGTGTGTACATATGAATCTTCTGATTATCTCTAAAAAATAAAAAAATAAAAATAAAAATAAAAATAGAACGATGAAAGACAGGTCCGATGTACAGATGATTTTGTCAATTTTTGGTGAAAATTGAAAAACCGAAAGTAAAACATGGAAAAAGCCGCAACTGAGAATTCTTGGATCAAAAGTTCCTATCTCAAAAACGGCTCTAGTTTTTTTTTTTTTTTTTTTTTTTTTTTTTTTCCAGTTTCTATATAAACCCTCTTCAGATGTCCATTTATATTATATGCTTGTTGATTAGTTCAGGAAAATCGAAAGACGTTTTAAATAAATAGGTCAATTTTAGATCTCAAAGTGCATTCCTTTAAAAAAGCTCTAAGGTAATTCCGGGAGAGATGCCCCACTTAAGGAAAGGAAGCTATAAAATAAATTAGGTAGTAACAATGACAACGAAAATTTGTGGTAAATACATAATAGATATTGTTTATTACTACTAAGTAGTTTTTTTGTACCATATTGTAAATTTTCTTTAAAAAAAAGTAAAATTGCGGCAGCACTACATTTTGCCATCTCTCCCGAAGTTGCGGGTGAGATGCCCCACTCACATGGGAGAGATGCCCTACCTGTAAAAAACATAATAAAAGGTTTTAACATTAGTCAATAGTGATCAATAGTGGTCAATAGTGGTCAATGGTCCCCAAAGAGCTTGTTTTGGTATTATTATATGTTTTTCTTCGACGACGAACTGTCCGAGAAGAAATTCCATAGTACCTAGCAGCTTCAATGACACCAATTTCCCAGGCTTCTACTCTCAAGAGCCTCTTTTAAATGGTCTTCTGTCCTGGTCCCACCAGCTGTTCCAGTATTTTTTCTTTTGTATATACTGTAGTCATCTTTCTTTTTTATATACTATTTTCTTTTTATATACTGTAGTCATCTTTCCTGAAACAAACAAGTAGTATTGAACAACTGCATTAACAAATACAATAATATTCACTTACCGGCACAATTAACCGCCCACCTACAGTTTCGTTAGCGCCCAAGATTGTTTACGTTATAGTTTAAATGTCAAAGGTCAGTCTGACATACCTGAGCGTTTTTTGCTTTCATATCTGGATTCAATTTGCTTTTTTGTGATTTCGTTTTGAGTTGCCACTTCTAGAGATCACGCGAATTTGAATGTTATTTGATGAATTTTAATCTAAATTTATAATTTCAAAAAATATTTTTAAGTTAAAAATTTTAACGATTTACAAATATTACGCATTTTATAAAAACAATATTAGTTTAAAATTTAAACAATTAAAAGACTTTTCTCCCTGTAAGTGTATGTGGGGCTTCTCACCCGAATATAATCTGGGGCATCTATCCTTTTGGTATGGGAGAGATGCCCCGGCAACAATCCAAAGTAAAAGACAGCAAAAATGGCGGCACAATGGCCGAAGTCGACTGATCAACTTCTTACTACAGATTTTTAAACTTATATAAAAAAAAAAATCTATTTTTATTAACTAGTGCCAGCCTTACAATGCAACTTCACTCTTATAACAGAGTAGAAAAAACATGGTACTTACTTGAAATATTGTTTTGACAGCAGAACACAAAGAAATATGTTCACGTAACTTCCACAGCACACCATTCAACATCTATCTGAAATAGTAATCGGACTTGCTGAGCGTTCGAAATCATTGCGTTTCGAAATTATATTAAGTGAGGCATCTCTACCGGTGGGGCAACTCACCCGAAATTACCTTATAGATTTTCTTCAAAATCGCCCTATCAAATCCCCTTTAGATATCTTTTTTTATATGTAAATGTTGATTTCCAGTGAACATATGAATTTGCCAAGTTTTGTCGGAAATCGGAAGCATATATTTAAAAGAAACCGAACGATTTTTTTCAAATTTGCTCATAAACCCCGTTTTATACGTCCTTTTGCATTACTTGGTTGCATGAAAAATGATCAGTTTTAAACTTCAGAAAATCGGTGTTTTAAAAAACGGCTAAAAATAAATAAATAAATAAATAAATAAATGAATAAATAAATAAATGAATAAATAAAATGAATAAATAAATAAAATAAAATAAAATCGCGCGCTTTGTAAATTTTGTTTTATATGTCTTTATGACGTATACTTATTAGTTTACTCTTGCATAAAAGACATGCCGTAAGATAGGTCAATTTTATGTCTACATTATCTCTAAAAAGAATTTATAATATGTGTAATGTAAGCCATATGATCAGTGGCAGATCCAGAACTTAACTTTTTTTCTTCTTTTTTTTTTCTTTTTCTTTTTTTTTTCTTTTTTTGGAGGAGGGGGTGGGGGCTAATATTTTTCTGCACGTTATACCAGATCAATGAAAAAATTACAATTGTAAATTCAATTGTGAACGTCAGTACTTTTTTTTTGGGGGGGGGGGAGGGGCTTCAGCCCCCTAGCCCTCCTCCCCCTTAGATCCGCCACTGCATTAGATAACGAACAAGATCTTTTCTTTGAGTGTACAAGAAGGGTACAGAAAACTACTACTATTAGTTATATCAAAGATAGAATCTAAATAGTAAATTCTATTGCAGTTTTATTATAAATGTTAATTGTTCAGAAAAATTGGAGGAAATTGCTTGAACCCTATACGCATTTTATGATTTAAAATTATTTTATTTTGTCACATGCCTTTTATTGAAAAAGTAAAAAAGTCTGGAGTGACTCCACTCGACTTTCCGAACATTGAGTAATTAATAGTTTTGTAAATCAAGTATAGAATGAGGAGTTGTTAAACAAACAAAAGAGATAAAACCATAATAGAGTGTTTGAGTATTTTTCTCCATATAATACACGATGTTTTATTTAACGCTTCTGAACTTTGAGCCCATAGATCATAATGATAAAGAATTTTTCATTGTGTCCCTGTAAAAACCTATAAATGCTAGATTCACCAAAATGCTTAGTTAGTGCAACAGTGATTTATTTATAATATTCATATAAATTTTCAGCTCTATTGAATAAGGCGTTTAGACGCTATCACACTTTTAAAAATTTGGCCCCATAGGCCATAATAATAAAGAATTTTTCTTTGTGCCCTTGTAAAAAAACTGTAAGTGCTAGATTCACCAAAATCTATACAGTTCGTGCAACTGTGACCTATAACATATGTACAAATTTTTTGCTCAGAATAATAAAGCGTTTAGACGCTATCGCACTTTTAAATATTTAGCCCCATAGGCCATATGATAAAGAATTTTTCCTGGTGTCCCTGTAAAAAAAACTATAAGTGCTAGATTCACCAGAATCAATAGGGTTCGTACTATGGGGACTTACAATATACGTACCAACTTTCAGCTTATTCGAACAAAGCGTTTAGACGCTAGCGTGTTCACTCACAGACGTACGCATGTATGTGGATAATATTCTAGCTATTATATTTTGGAAACTAATAAAGACAGAACTACGAAACTTTAGAATTGAAACAGTTCTGGTGTACAGATAAACTTTTAAAATTTTGGTGAAAATTGGAAAACCGGAAGTGAGGCCATAAGTTCATATCTCAAAAACGGCTCTAACGATTTTCTTCAAAATTGCTGTATAAACACTCTATTAGATATCCTTTCGAAGGATATAATTGGTTAGTTCAGAAAAATTGATAGGCGTCGCGTCCTGTACAAATAGCTGAATTTCAGGTCCTGCAAATGCTTTCCTGTCAAAACGGCTTTATGATTTTTTTTCAAACTTGCTATATTGACCCTCTTTTAAATATCCTTTTACATATAATTGTTGTTTTCTGGCCAACAATTAATTATGTCAAGCTTTGGTAAAAATCGGTATCTCAAAAACGGCTCTAACGATTTTCTTGAAAATTGAAACATAAACCCATTTTAGATATCCTTTCTCATGCTTTACTTGGTTATCACAGGAAAATTAATAGTCATCCTGATCAGACAGATCAGTTTTACATCTCGAAACTTGGTGTTTCAAATAAATAAATAAACTCTACCAATTTTCTTCCCCTTTCTTTTCCTTAAAAAAAAAAAAAAAAAAAAAAAAAAAAAGTCGCTGTGCAAACTCTGTTTTATGTTTTTACACGTGTATTAACTTTCCCTTACCGGAAAATTTTTAGGTATCTATTTCATTAGGACAATTCCATGTCTTCTGATAACATTATCTTCAAAAATAGCATATAATACGTGTAATAGTGGATAATGGAAGTCGTGTGGTTGTTTCACACCAGATTTTTAAATAAATGTAGGCACTATAATTCAACGCTATTTATATATTATACTACTTATAAATAATTTGACTTGTATAAAGAAACACGTATAAATAACAACACAAGTACACTTTCTTTAGAAAACAAAGCTCGAGGACTTGTGCGACCGCACGTGTGCGTGATCTCCGAAATGCGATCCCGAAGGTCACGACCTGTCGCACACCCCGTCCAGCTCTGCGTTCAGTAGTCTGAGCTGCAGAGTGCAGATAACCCATCTCTATGTATCAGTAATGTTATAATGTTATATATCTTTGTTATTTTTAAGTTAAATGAATTATATCAAACTGCAAGTTTAATTAAAAAGAATATTTACTTTTGTTAAATTTCATTGTTACAGAATTCGACGATGGCGATATAACTACTGAAAGCCTAAAACGGGCTGAATATAGAATAACTAGCAGGCTACGCCCGCTTCGCTGGTCACTATTTTTAAATGAATCATTATAATTAATGAATTCTCAAAATTGAATTAATTTTTATCATGTGAAAAAAAAAAGAAAAAAAACTCTGATCGGGAAAAATGTCGTACCGGGTCCCCACTGCCTTCGGCAGCGTATACCCGTGCGCGATGGGCTCGCGCGAATGCATATATATGAGCGCCCTAATAATTTTACAAATTCGAAAATATCCGCAATCTATTTGTAAGTAACAAAAACCTCTATGCACCAGTTTTGTACGATCTATCTCTATTTTTATTTTTTTACCCTTTCTCTCCCTCCCCCCTTTCCCGCCCCTCCCAACAATTTTAAAAATTCAAAAATATCCGCAATCGATTTGTAGGTATCGAAAACCTCGAAGTACCAAATTTGAATGATCTAACTCTATTTGTTTTTGCCCCTCTGTCGCCCCCCTCCCCGGCCCTTCTAATAACTTTACACTTTCAAAAATATCCCCATTCGATTTGCAGGCCTCTAAAACCTATCTGTACCAATTTTCAATGGCCTAACAGTATTTCTATTTGTTTTTGCCCATAGACCCCCCCCTTACCGCCCCTCCTAATAATTTTACAAATTCGAAAATATCCGCAATCGATTTGTAAGTATCGAAAACCTCTATATACCAATTTTGAACGATCTAACTGTATTTTTATTTTTTTGCCCCCCCTCTCCTCTCCCCCTTCTCGCCCCTCCTAATAACTTACACTTTCGAAAATATCCCCATTCGACTTGCAGGCATCTTAAACCTATCTGTACGAATTTTGAACGGCCTAACTGTAGTTATATTTGTTTTTGCCCCATAGCTCCCCTTACCGCCCTACCCCCCTACCCGCCCCTCTTAATAATTTGACAAATTCAAAATAATTCGCAATCGATTTGTAAGTATCGAAAACCTCTATGTACCAATTTTGAACGATCTGACACTATTTTTATTTTTTTGTTCCTCCTCCCCTCCTACCCTTCTCGCACCTCCTAATAACTTTACACAATCGAAAATATCCTCATTCGACTTGCAGGCCTCTTTATCCTATATATACCAATTTTGAACGGCCCAACTATATTTATATTTGTTTTTACCCCATAGCTCCCCCTTACCGCCCCACCCCCCTACCCGCCCCTCCTAATAATTTTACAAATTCAAAATCATCCGCAATCGATTTGTAAGTATCGAAAACTTCTATGTACCAATTTTGAGCGATCTGACACTATTTTTATTTTTTTGCCCCCCCTCCCCTCCCCTCCCCCCTTCTCGCCCCTCCTAATAACTTTACACAATCGAAAATATCTTCATTCGACTTGCAGGCCTCTTAAACCTATCTGTACCAATTTTGAACGGCCTAACTGTATTTTTATTTGTTTTTGCCCCATAGCCCCCCTTAACGCCCCACCCCCTACCCGCCCCTCCTAATAATTTTACAAATTCGAAAATATCCGCAATCGATTTGTAAGTATCGAAAACCTCTACGTACCAATTTTGAACGATCCGACACGATTTTTATTTTATTTTTTTGCCCCCCCCCTCCCCTCCCCCCTTCTTGCCCCTCCTAATAACTTTACACAATCGAAAATATCCCCATTCGACTTGCAGGCCTTTAAAACCTATCTGTACGAATTTTGAACGGCCTAACTGTACTTCTATTTGTTTTTGCTCCATAGCCCTCCCCTTGCTGCCCCACCTGGGGACTGAATTTCTAAAATTCCAGAAATTGGTTTTTAGATAGTTACATTAGCTATATTTTAGAGCAAAAATTTCACGTATATCTATTTTTTTTTGTTTGAGATATATAGGATTATGCGAAATCACGTTTTATTCATGTGAAATCACGTTTTGCCCCCCCCTCCCCCCGCCCTCCTTGGGGACCGAATTTCAAAAATTCCAGAAACCGATTTTTAGACATTTGTATTAGCAATATTTTAAAGCAAAAATTTTACGGATATCTGTTTTTTTTGTTTGAGATATGAAGGATTTTGTGAAATTACGTTTTGCCCCCCCTTGAGGGGCGAATTTTGTAAAATTGTTTGCGGCGTTGTCTTTCTCGGGTCGTAAACATTAACCGTGCCAAATTTGGTTCCGCTCGGTGAAACGGCCTAGGATTCTACAGCGGACACACACACACACACAGAGACTCTGCTCTTTTATATATATAGAAATACTAATTCGTCGGGTTGGGCTACGTTATTAAAAGATATATAAATAGATAAGAATAAATGTAGAAAGTTGTTTGATGTCAGGTGAAAATGACAAAGAAAAAAAATAAAAATAAAAAAGGAAACTAAAAAATAAGAAAAGAAAGAAATAGTCAAAACAAAACAGAGCTTCCCGCAAAACCACAATATGGCCGAAGCTGAATTTTGATTTATTCATCCAAAAAGTCAACGATTCGTCAGTGAGTCCGTCAATCTTCTCAATTTAGTTAACACCTCCCGTCAAAACCACGTGGGACACTTTTTATCTGTTTTCAGCCGATATCGGAATTTTTTCCAAGTGAAGAGGGCCGTTAAGCATATTCCTTCTTACTTCATATTTTCCGGAAACCGCAATTTTCCTCAATTATCAAAACCTTTAGATAAGCCCGCTATGCTCATGGTATACATTAAATACTATAACATTAACCTGTAAAATTTTCACAGAATGCCTTTTTAATTTTACATAATTCATTTACAATCGCCTCAAAACTTCATAATTTTAACATGTTTTAATTAAGATTCCATTAAATTATCTGTATTTTATACCCGTTGTCACACATAATATTTCAGGAGCAAAGTAAAAAAAAAAAAAATCAATAATTTGCCCAATGGTAATAAAATTTGTTGAAATACATGTAATCTCAACTTCTGAAAAAATAACATAAATTAAAATATTTAAATGTAATGAAATGAAATTAAGTACGTTAGTGAGCTGTTAGAAAATCAGCTGTTCGTTCGAGCTTTAGTATATTTTTAGTCGTAAACTGCATAAAAATTAATTTATTAACTTTCAAATAAAATTATTTTGAGATTGTGGTGATTTCCATTTCCTACTGTAGAATGTAGAACCACAGAAAAGATTTACGAGGATATATTTTCAATTCATACCATAGAATAATAATATTCGAATCTTTACAGATGATGAGTTCAAAAATGTTTTAATGAATGTGAAAGAAAAATCACATATGACCTTTAATAGTCGATACGTCCAGTATTTGGCATTTAGTCATATAGAATTGATTAAACAACCAATACTACCAAAGTCCACTTTTCTTGGTATTTTAAGTATAGTATTCACAAGGAAAAGTTTCATATATCATCAAGCATACTATGCAACATCTACAAATAAATTTTAAGACTCATTTGTTTCGTTTAAATTGTACTAAATCCTGCAGTCATTTTTCTCCTCTATTCTACCACTCCACGTACTTTTAATGTCAATCGTGCGATTTAAAAATAGTGCTGATTTTCTATACACTCATGAACAAGGGTGCAAAATTTTCTGTCTCAACACGGAACTCTCACACCACTAAGTTTTATCAAGAATTCTATCATATTTGTATAGCAATTTTTTAAGACTGAATGTTTGAGACTGAAACTCCGTTCTATTGCTCATGAAAAATATTTTACTCACATTGCTATTGGTTCTCTAAATATAAGGTTTTTAAAAGGTTTTTAAGGTTTTTAAATCGTTCATTTTCAAAATTTTTAACGAGACAAATTATTGAGAACATCAAATACTGGATTACTCTTTTTCATAAAATATGTAAAAACAATTCATTATTTTCTAAGAAACAAAATTATTCAAGAATTAAACGATATTTAAATTAGACTACTATTAACACTAGAAGGAAGTTTTAAACAGAAAAAATAATTAAAGAAATCAGTTTAATAATTTTCCTTGCAAGTAAATCTCTTATAGTGTCAGACCAAATGAAAATGCAATTTGGTTAAACAATTTTTTATTAATGAATGAAACATAACAAAAGCGAGTTCTATAATTTTGATCTCCAGGAGGAAAAATGCTTTTAATTTATTATGATTATTAATTCAACTACCGAAATTTTACCTACAAAAATGATAGAGAATTCCGTTTTGTTGCAAAATAATATATTCTATAAATCTAATAGGCATATACCAAATTTTATCTAGATAATAAATATTTAATTCATCTCTAGAATTCGAAATTCTAACAGACATATATAGCATTTTACCTAAGTATTTATTGAAAAAGCAAGCGCAATATTTTACTTATAAAATATATGTTTATATTTCAATCTAATACGCTGATGTAAATATTTTTATTTATTTTTTTATTTTTTTTTAAGTTTAAGGAAGTATATTGAAAACTGAAATATTTGTAAAACAAAATATTAAAAAAAAAAGTGTTTCTTGCATTCACTTTCTCTAATTTTAAATAATAGTAACATCATCAAATTTATTTTAGCCTATATATATATGTACAGCCTATATTTCACCTATATATATATATATATGAAATAAATCTAAAACTCTTGCTTGGTTATTACAATATACAATAAAATATTCTGAAAATTAATTATCTGTGACTAATATTTAACAATTTATTTGAGAAAAAAAAAAAAAAAATCAACACACTCCTGACAATATTATAATCGTTTACATTTAAATGATTATAATAAAAAGAAGATATTTCCTCGTTTTAGAAATCGGTTCAAGTATAATTTAATTCATCATTGTTCTTCAAAATGCACTGTTCGACATTGAAAATGCAACACCAAGAAGGAGTGGTCAGAAAGTGATGAAATTTGGAAAAAAGACAGGGACAGCAAGGAACAATAAGTGATCTTTATTTCAAAATGATAGTCAGAATACAGAGCGAGAATGGCGTCGGCTCAGTAGGATGTAGGTCCACCGCGGACAGCGATGCACGAAGAAACACGTCTAGGCATCGAGTAAATAAGAGTGCGGATGGTGTCCTGAGGGATGGCTCTCCATTCCCTTTCAACCATTTGCCACAGTTCGTCTTCTGAACGAGGCAGGGGAAGGTGTCTGCAAACGGCATCAAATCACATTCCACACATGTTCGATTGGTGAGAGGTCAGGAGAGTACGGTGGCCAGGGAAGCATCTGTATACCTTGCAGAGCATGTTGGCAGATGCGAACACTGTGTGATCGGGCGTTATCCTGCTGAAAAATTGCATTAGGCAGCCCCTGAAGGTAGGGGATTGCCACCGGCCGCAGTACATTATCCAAGTATCGTTGGGCCGTCATAGTACCCTGAATAAGAACTAGAGGTGACATGGATTTATACGCAATAGCGTCCCAAACCATTATGCCACGTTGTCGCGTGGTGGGGCGTTCCACAGTTACTGCCGGATTAGATCTGTCTCCACGTCGACGCCACACACATATGCGGTGACTGTCACTGGATAAACAGAAGCGTGACTCATCTGAGAACACGACGTTTCGCCATTCTGTCATAACGTCGCTTTAGCTTGGCACCATTCCAAACGTTGGCGTCTATGCTGTGAAGTCAATGGCAGTCTTCTTACCGGACGCCGTGAGTACAAGCCACGTGCAACCAATTGACGGGAAATGGTTCTGGTCGACACGGGGACATCCATGGTCATGCTGCAGAATCGAGGTACAAGTGACTTGCGGATCCGCCACAGCTTGTCGGCGGATGCGTCGATCCACACGTGCTGACATCACTCTGGCTGCACCTGCACCCCTCTATCTTGGCACATTTCCTTGTTCCAACCATGTTCGCCACAGACGATGCACCATACTCGCATCCATGTGGGTATCAGCTGCTATTTGACGTAAGGACCAACCCCCCCCCTTCTCAGTCCGATCACCATACACCTTGTAAAATCGTCTATCTGCTGGAAGTGCCTTCATTGACGGCGGCCTGGCATTCTCTCCTGTTACACGAATCCTCCGAGATAAAAACAAAATTTCTTCGATAATTCGTCTGGCAGAAGTAACGACACGAATATTGCCCATTCTGCAAGTTCCTTCCCTTATATCTTACTTCACGTGCGTCGGAGAGCTGCGCATTTCACATCCGCTTATATAACTCAGTGACTTGCGTCTACTCTAAAATTTGCATACATTTCTGACCACTCCTTCTTGGTGTTGCATTTTCAATGTCGAGCAGTGTACTATATTTAAATTTATTGGCAACTTAAAATTTTAATATATAAAAATATGTATATATATATATATACATTTTTTTTCTTGCGCCTATGAAACACATTTCTAGATGCATCTTCGCTAATTTTGCCAATTATTTTTCATTGTAACCAGAAGTATAAAACAGTGAATTTTGTCTGAAAAAAGAAAAAATCACGAAATTTACTTGATTATAAAACAAACCAGGAATGTGCTTCACAGAAGATTTTTCTATTTCAAATATACTACTTTAGCCTAAACAAAGATTTGTAATTTATTGTCTGATAGGACGCGTGCATATTTTACTCACCTAGTGCGCACACTATAGAGTTAAAAACCTAATTTCGAAAACATTATTCTAAAATCATAATATTACCTATAAATTGACGCAACTTTTACTCCTAAAACCGTGTAATATCGTACAAAACAAGACTTAAAGTTAAATTTTTCTTACAGATATATATTACTTTAAAAATACTTCACTTTAAAGAAAACGATTGCATTCCGCTAAGAAAATGTTTTTTTAATACAAAGCGTTTTGCAACCGCATTCGCTATAATTTTCTGAATACACGCTCTGTAAATCTATACAGTTCCATTGTATCTGTAAATAATGCAAAACATATTGATTATTGAAATCAAAGAAGTTGTTTACTAGATTTATTTCATTATCAAAATGTTTAATGTTAAAAATTATTTTATGGAAAAATTATTATTATTTTTTTAAATATTTATTAGTGATTTATAAATGAAATTAATAAACTGATAAAACTGTAACTTGAAATATTTTAAATTAATAATGTCCCATAAACTCTTAATATTTCAATTTCTAAGATATTTTAATTTATTTTGCGTGTTTAATAGATAATTTCGTGTATTGTTGTACGCTGGTGTTTTTAATTAACATTCTCTTTGATGTATTTTATTTGTTAACAACCGAAGTTATTAAATGACTTTTACGTAAAAGTACTTACTTGATCATATTTTCCTATATGTTAAATTGTTTTACTTTGATTTATGATTTTAAATTGTAAATTATTAAAACGCATCTGAAATACATCTATTAATTACAATATATATATATATATATATATATATATATATATATGTATATATATATATGTATCGATTACTTGCTTATCGATCAATACATAATTACTTATTTAATAAATTCTATCGACTAAAAATTGATCATTTAATTTTCCTCACTTAAAATACCCAAAATTTGAAAAAAAATAATATTTTTCTTATAGCGTTTAGGCAAAAAAAAAAAAAAATTACTGAATATATTATCTGACAGTTTAATTTGGTTTTCTTATTTCAAAATACGAATAATGCATATTCTCAATTTCTATTTGATAAATTTGTTTTTTCTAGAAAATAAATCATTATAAATAAGTTCTACTTATAATGAAGGAAATAGTTTGTTTGTAAACGAAAAGAACGCACACCTGAAAGCATTTGTTTTTCAAAAATTTCCGAGATCGTGACCTACGAAGGTCACTGTATAGTTGATAGTCCGCCGGAATTACAGATAAAAATATTTTATTTCTTTAGGTATTATCCTAAAATCAGTGTGAGTGTTTATAGCAATTTTTGTTTTAATTAATTTGGAAAATAATCTAAATTTATGAGTTTACCAAACACTGAAAAAATCAAATTTCTAAATTAAAAATTCAGATTTTGAAATTTAAATATTTAATTCGAAGGTATATTTGCCATTCTGAAAACATCTTATGAATAATCAGAGATATTTCCTTTTTTGGAAGTTAGGTGATTACCAAAAATCGAAAACTTTAAGAAAATTGGAAATTGGCGATTAATAGGTATTTTTAGATACCAACTCTAAAACCTGCAGAACCACTCACAAGTTAAGAATATTTATTCATGTTCATTTTTTGAAAGAATTTTTTTCTGCTTCAAGTGTTCTTCTCTCATGTCCCTGATGGTATCATGGATAATTTTACAGAGAAGACAGATGATAATATTTTGTTTTTTTCAGATATTGGCTTAATGCTAAAAGCGTCTTATACAACGAAGTATTGTTCTCATTGTATGAGAAGTAGGAATTAAGTTTCTGAATGAGATATTGCACATATTGTAATTAATTATTTCTTTTCCAGTTGATTGTTAGTTTGTGTCTGTTATGGAAGAAGTCTGGAGAATTTACCCGATTTATATGGAATTATACAGAAGATTTTAAAAGAAACTCATTCATCCGGACCCGTCATAGGCAGGAAAAACGCTACAAAATGCTTGTGAATATATATTGTATCGGTTTTGGAGCTAAACTCAAAAGTAATTCCTTGAACTACAGTGATCAGCAATAAGTATTAAAATAACTGTTTCAGTAAGCGTTTCTTAACTTGTTCTAATTGGCACCAGGAGCTTTCTTAGAGGTATATAAAAGAAATCCTAATAACATAACTGTTGATTTTACAGTATTACTCGGGAAACGGATTTTCTTACATTTCGATTACTGTTGAAATTTCATTATTGATTAATTATCGAATTAAAAATAATAATATTAATAATAAATTTTCAGGTTTTTGTAGGAAAATTTTTATTGTGTATTATTTCAGATATTTGTTTATTTTATTTATTTATTTATTTTTTTTAATTGCAGTTGTTTCATTAATTCTAAAATATTTTAGCGAGAAATTTGAATAAACTCCTATAACAGAGAATTTTTATTTTATTGAGTTACTCGAAGGCTATCATAATTCACATTCTTTCTCGTGTTGAAATTGCTTAAGAAAATCATTAACTTTACTAAACTTCACATAATTTCATATAAATTTAAATATATATTGAAAACAGTAGTAGACTTTTGTTGTGTTTTTATAAAATAATTGCAAAATTTTTATTTCTCCTGTTGTTTATATTTTATGGTAACACAATAGCACCAAAGCAAAGAAAATTGGTAGAAATAGATTATTTAGTTTACAGTCACATATTATAGATATTGCACAGTGCAAAAAAGATGAAGTAGAGTAATAATTAAAGAAATAAGGCTACATTTCCTATACACCAATAAAAAAGAAAAATTAAAATAAAAAAATAATATTTCATTATTTGGTAGCATTTGACATTTATGCATTGCATAATGTTCGAAAAATTCAGCATAATTTTTACATGTTTTTTGTTATTGTATGTGTGAATAATCTAGGAGCACATTTGAAGCAATTTTTTTCAAATATGTTTTTTGATAAGTAAACTGTGAATATCAATACTAAATGCATCGTTTGGGTGATTAAGTCCCATTTGTTGCAGAAACTATAACGCAAAGATGAAACATTAAGTTATCTAAATGAATTATTAAATCCCCTTAATTTATCTGGATTGACACCACGCATCATAAAGTTCAATTTTAATATATTATCATTTTCCTAAGAAACATTGACCCATTGCGTCATTGTAACAGTTCCATATTGAAAATAAATACAACCGCCAGAGAAAACACAGAAAAAACAAGTATATATACATTGATAAAAAGATAATTAAGACATCAAGAAAAAAACGAAGTAAACAAAGCGGGGCAACCATGCACGCCTTAAAAATTTGATGTACAAGTCTTTTTTTTTTTTTTTTTTTTTTTTAACGCTTTACAAAAAAGAGTGAGACGGTAAAAAAAAAAAATATCGAATGTGAGATAAGTTTTTAAAATGCTAATATGAACATAAAAATATACTTCAGTGCAACAATTTGGTTATGTGTAAATGATAAAAATGCTCTGCTTAGAAACTTTGTAGAATATTTAGCAGGGCACACGGTCCCTTCGAAAAGATAAAACCGCTGCTCACATGTTTTCCATGGATACGATGGCGCTATCGATGAAATGTTAAGGAAAATTTTTTCACTTCTTAAATGCAGTCTCGATGTCTCAGACAGAAAAACCTGTTCACTCTGCAAGACATGGTTTGGGACTCCATGGATATTAGGACAGACAAGAATGGTAAAAATTCTATACGTTATATTGTTTCAATTTTGAGAATGTTGTCCACAAGACGAATTTCATGAAGTCAGACATTACTATGCTTTTAAAGAAAAGAAATATTTAATGACTGAATTGTAACGCACGATATTAAATCTCAGTATCACGTATATATACATTTGTCTGTCACTTTGCAACTTCGAAAGGTATGCAGTTCCGTACGTTCACCTATGTTTATTCCAATCCATACCATTAATCCACCTCTTTTGTGATATGATGTTTCTTGAACGAATGTGGGGTTTATTCGATTGTTCCTTTTTCTCTATACAAAACATTGTCTTATATCCCATTTTGGTAAGAATCCGTATTCGACAGTAAACAGCACTTACCTGCAATGGCCTTCAATCTTGATGTTCAGCAGTCCATTTTCCTTGGGGTGCACAATTTCTTGAATTAACCAATATTTACCTACGTGCATAGATAGACTGCGAGTCACGAAAGTACATATTACTCTGGTGAGACCTAATTTAAACTATTTAACTTTACACTCTTGATCCTGCTGTCAAAATATTCTTGCAAAGCATTGCCTGTTCTGCCTCAACTGTTTAAAAGTCATCGGTCATAAGTTGCTGGGGTAATACGTAGACGACCATGCGTTGGCTTCCGTTTTAAATTCCTAGCTTCTCGGAATTGATTCCATTGCCTTAAATTGGCATTTCTGTTGTCCTTAATTTTGTCAGCGACGTTTTATTGAGTTTTTCCATATTCAAGACTCCCGATAAAGCATTAAGCCATGGAATCCGGTAAATTATATTGTTGTGCCATTTTAAATCTACCTTTCCACAGAACAAATGCTTAACAATTAAAATTATCAAGTGAGGCAGTAAAAAATGAAATTTTATTTGTGATACCACGATTTCTTCACTTATCTTGTTTTTCTGGCTTTATGTTAGTTCTCGGGGCCTAATTTGGTTAAAGTAATGTGATTGCCTAAATGTTTTGAGCAATGGGCAATTATGTATATGTGCCATGAGAATGTTTAATTTTGGTAATAAGGTAGGTTTAATTTAGTGTATATATACACTAAATTAAACTTTATAAAGACATTTAGAACTCAGAGCTTTGAAACCATTTAGTAGATATACAGTGTATGGCATAACTTGTTACTTATATATTAATTTTAGAATCATTCATACGGGCTTTTAAGGTTATTTTTAAGGCTTTTTAAGGGCTTTTTAAGGTTAATTATCAAATGAACCAATTCTACGGAATGAGTCCTTGTGGAAGCTGAAACAATTATATTTTACATTTTTTGATAAATATATATTTGTACCATCATGGTGCAAAATTAATTTAAAACAACATTCGAATGCTTAAATACATTCTGTAGATAAACATCTACATATCAGTTTAAAATATCCTGCAATATACTCCACCCGTTTTATTATTTTTCTAATAAATCATTTTTCCCGTTAAATCTTATTTCCTTAAGTTCTGCTATATATTAATTGTATGTAACAATTTCACTGATTATAAAAATAAATAAATTTGGCATTTTTGATGATAGGAATATAAAGTAAAATAATCATGAGAAGAATAATTAAGTTCAATAATAAATTATTCCTTAAATACAGCGAACTTGACTTTAGTTGCTATTCATTCCAAAATATGCTTCCATATCTTTATCTCCTGTTGTTTGTTTTTCATCAAAATCCCATCACTCGACCGAAATGATCTCGTTTTAGATAACATAGTAGAACTCTCCTTTATCACCATTGATCGCGTTTGCCACTTTGGGCATATCATATTTAGAAATTTGGTTTCGACTTTTTGCCGAAACGTCAGTGGAGGCCCTCTGTTGAGACTCAAAATGGTTTTGGGCTGTGTCTGTCTGTCTGTTTGTCTGTCGCGCATTGGCGGCCGCAAAAATAGCGCTATTGGCTTGAAATTTGGTACACGTGTTCATGAGCCCCACGAAATCAGCTGTATAGTTTTTGGTATGTACTCCATTTGTAGTTCGTATACAGGGACACGCCAAAGTTTTTCTTATCATTACGGCCTATGGGAGGAATTTGTATGTATCGCGATAGCGGCCACAAAAATCACGCTATTGACTTGCAATTTGGTACACGTGTTCATGTGCCCCACGAAATCAGCTGTATAGTTTTGGGTGTGTATTCCATTTGTAATTCGTGTACAGGGACACGCCAAAGTTTTTCTTATCATTACGGCCTATGGGAGGAATTTGTATGTACCGCGATAGCAGCCATAAAAATCACGCTTTCGACTTGCAATTTGGTACACATGTTCATAAGCCCAACGGAATCAGCTGTATAGTTTTAGGTGTGTATTCCATTTGTAGTTCGTGTACAGGGACACGCCAAAGGTTTTTTATCATTACGGCCTATGGGAAGAATCTGTATGTACCGCGATAGCCGCCGCAAAAATCAAGCTATTGACTTCAATTTTTGCCGAAACGTCAGTGGAGGCCCTCTGTTGAGACTCAAAAGGATTTTGGGTTCCGTCGGTCCGTCCGTCTGTCTGTCTGTCTGTCGTGCGATAGCGGTCATAAAAACCACGCTTTTGACTTGAAACTTTGTACACATGTTCATGATCCCCACGAAATTAGCTGTATAGTTTTGGGTGTGCATTCCATTTGTAGTTCGTGTACAGGGACACGCCAAAGTTTTTTTTTTTATCATTACGGCCTATGGGAAGTATTTGTATGTACCGCGATAGCGGACCCAAAAATAACGCTATAGACTTGCAATTTGGTACACATATTCACGAGCCCAACGGAATTAGCTGTATAGTGTTAGGTGTATATTCCCTTTGTTGTTCGTGTACAGGGACACGCCAAAATTTTTCTTATCCTTACGGCCTATGGAAAGAATTTGTATGTACCGCAATAGCGGCCGCAAAAATCCTTCGATTGACTTGCAAATTGGCGCACACATTCCAGCTTTCCATATAAGTAGCTGTATAATTTTCATTGCTATATTTTTTATAAACTGTGCACAGGGACACGCCAAAATTCTTAACATTACGGCGTATGGGGTGAATTTCGTTTAATCGCATTTTAATATCATTACTTTGCAATGAAGAAAAGGAAACTAGAGTACGTGAGTAAGATGCTTAAACGTATGTTGCTTGAAGAAAATATGTGCTCTTAAGCTTTCTAATTAATGTACAGGACCTTCCAAAAGTGTTCTGACAATGTCACTTAGTCATCCAAACGATGTTAAATTTGGAACAATTATTAATTTTAAACGCAAAATAAGCTGAATAGTTTTTACTGGTGTATACAATGTTTATGGTTCGTTTACAAAGACACACGAAAGAATTTCGTAACATTAGAGCCTATGGACGAATTTTTAATTTAAGCGCGCACTTTAATGCGTTTATGCTGAATTGAACTTAATAAATTTAACATACATTATAAAGATGCTTAAAATCATGTTTACTCTAAAAAAAGGTTATGTATAGACGAAATAATTTATGGGACCGCACAAAATAATTCCGAGTATGTACTGTAATCATCCAAATGATGTCAAATTAGTTTGAAAGATTAATGAGTTATAATTAGATTTATTCTTATTATTGGCGTTTATAATGACTGTGGCTACTTTTCCGGGATACATAAAGGAATTTCGTACTTTTATGGTGTATAGTCGGTATTTCTTAAAAGTGTATTTTAACATGGTTACACCCCATCAAATATAATGAAATTTTATTAGAATTTTGAAAGCCTGTTTTCATGTTGAAAATTGTGAGCATAGAATTGATAATTAGTTTAAAGGTTACGCAAAATATTTCCGATATGCTATGTAATTTTTTTTTTGTATGAAATTCGGTATTTATGAATTTCCGGGAAATAATACAAGACCGTCGTTTAATAAGAATGCATATTGTTGCGTACTTGGGAGTTTGTAAGTTGTCCGAGAATGAAAGGCGAAACTTGCAAAAATTCAGTGATTTATTCACAGAAAGTTCCAGAAGAATACAGGTCTATAAACCAAGTATCAGCTTCAATTCAACCAGTAAACATAGCTTAAACAACAGCCGTTAACAGCAAAACAACAGTACAAACTGTTTAGCAATAACACATAAAGCAAGTCTCATTCAAAGAGGCTCAAAGCAAAGCATGCATTTGACGAAACCGACACAGATCTGAGATTGGAAGCCTTGGCTAAAAAAAATGCTCCTTTTATACTATTCTATCGAACAAAGACTGTTCTGGAAAATTATCGTATCTCATCAGCCAATGAGATTGGAGCTTCCATATTTGGTATATCCCTAATAAGGATTTTCTCACCAAGATCGCCAAAAAAATCGCCAAGGAGGGAAACAGTCGCCAAATTTGGCGCCAAATCCATTTCTTCCCTTATTGGAGCTTTTCAATTCGTTTTTAAAGGAAAATTAGGCTATTTTAACGCTAAAACGACTAGAAATGCACAAAATTAGCATTTTATCGACTTACTAAGCCTCTTTGAAAAAATTTATACAAAAATAAATGCAATTATTTACAATTCCGTAACACTTTATATGATATACAAATAGGTATAGAAAAAGAGATATAGAAAAGGTATAGAAAAAGAGATACAGCGGGGGGTTGAGGGGGGCGGCAACCCCCCTCAGGTATGTATCTGATTATGGTAATAAGTCGATCGAATCAATATATACTATTATATAATAAGAAATAAATATAAATGACCTATTGAAAAATGTCTGATGCAAATAGGACGTTGAGGCTCCTGATCTGCAGATCCACTAGTTTAATTTTTAGTCAAATATTACTCATTAAAGGACTTCTGAGGAATATTACTTTGTATTTAGATCTTTTGTTTTTACTGAAGTATACATGCATTTTTGTTATACATGAATAAAATCATTTTTATTTCATTTAAATATAAATTTGTGACACTTTTTGCAAATTTTAGCAAATATGGGTTTTAAAATAAACAAGATTTCAATGTAGCACATGCATACAGATCTCCAAGTTTAAGAAAGTTGAATACGTTGAATTTCGCATGAAAAATTTTTAAAGTTAAAAGAAGGATAACATCTCGCTATGCTAATACATTTTATTTGAGTATCAAATGAACTTCACAATACTTTCTCATATACTTCTCCTTTATACTTATGTTAAAATGTCATGTTATAGTTATGTTATTTTATATTAAAAATGCTATTAGTAAATTTATAACAACTCTAAAATGGATGTTTTAGTAAGAGTCCTTAAATTATGTTTGAACCGAATTTGTTTAAGTGGTAAATTTTATATTAAATATCTTCTTATGCAAATAAAGTGTTCTCGTGTGACTGCACAAAGTTAAATACTATTGCATTCAGTGAAGTACTATTATTTCAAATTACAGTTAAGTATCTATTTAATATACATTTTAAGATATTTTATTAAATAAACTCTCTTAAATTAATGACTGGTAATCAAGTCTTCTTCAATATGCTAACAATCTGTATAGTAACATATTTAATGTATATTTGTATACTTATTTATAAATACTGAAACATAACCAGTGAATAATTTTATAAAATAAGAATAATTTTTAAATCAAATATTTTCTATACAATTTGACGAAATATATCACACACTTAACTTTTATAAATATCCCCTTTATTAATTTTAAAGAAATTGTCTAAATATGCTAAAAAATAAGGAGGCATTGATTATTTAAAGTAAAGATTGGGGACATATTTCTTTAAAAGTATTCAAGTATATATTATTTTAAGCAATACAGTGCATTTAATCGGAAATTTAAAGCAGAAATTTATGACTGTTCATTATATTTGCTAGTTTTGCTTTCTTCGAAGACATAGGAAAGCATCAGGTGGTGCTTAATTAATAATTTGGCAATCAAACTCATAAGGATGTTTAAAAAGAAGTGTATGACGAAAATGTAAGTCAAAATAAACTTCGAAAGGCTCGAATTAGGTTTATATTTCTTAAACAGATAATGCATAATTGAAATTCTAATATAATAAAAGAAAGAAATTTCTCAAATATTGTTATGAGTTTATTGCATAGCTGGACATTTTTACTGTTTTTTTTACCAGAATTTTTTTATAGGTACATATTATAAATTTTTTATAAGTTTTTTTATGATTAAATGAGGCGTTAATTTTTATTAAGAAAAAATAGTGTTGGAAAACAGTACAAATTGGCAGCTATGTTATTATTATTGTTCTCATTTATATTATATTAACACATTCGCAAGTTAAAGTTCTACTGTTTCGTTTACTGGTAATTAATTATTAAATAATCTTAATTTCATAATTTTGATAGTCATGTACTTAATGCGGTTAATAGCACGTGATTAAATATTTTTTATTTGCTCAAATAATATGATAGTTTGTTTTACAAATGTGACTTCGAGACCGCGGTATGATGATTGGTAAACTGAGAAATACATTGGAAGGTTGGGGGTTCGATACTTGAGCCATCTAGAGACTACCGTGTACTTTATTGTTCACGTAAAATCTGTCGTGACTGAAATTTTCTTCATGTTCCGAATTTTATACTTCTGGGCGTTATCAAAGCATGAGACACCTTCTCTGAATCGAGAATAAAAATTTCTTCGTCATTTCCCTGCAGCATAGATACAGTGCAACTTTAAATGTACCCAACTCAACTTGAAGTAATACTTACGAATTTTCCTGTTCTCTTATTCAAACATAGCAGATATTTTTGGATTAAATAAATACTTTTTATTTGCGTGGCTATGGCTTTTAATATGTGGTTATCTAAACCATGCATCCTAAGGGTTTTTTTTTTTACATTTTTTCCATAAATAAACTTGTAATGCTGTGTTCAGGGTAAAACTTTTATAATGAACCGTAAGTTTTTATTAATAAGGAAATATATAATTATTCATTTGAGAGTAAATTTTATGTTTATTAAATTTGGTTTTTTCTAACAAATATATTGTTGATATATATTTCGTAATTATATAATTATTAATTATAAATAAAAAACAATTATTTAGTTAACAAATATATCCATAAATTGTAGTTAGAACGAATGAAAAATTTACCAGAATTCAGCTTTTAAAATATAATGCTTGAAAAGTATCATATTTCATTATATATTTACAGATAGTGCGTACAGTAAAAATATGTAGCTGACTTAATTTCATTCATAAATTTGTATATTATTATGTACTCAAAATTTGCATTCTGTATGAAATTCTACATAATAATATTTTATAGTATTATTTCTTTTATGCATTAAAAAAAAAGCAAAATAATTTCGTAATATTTAAGTAACTGATAATTATAAAAATAATTTTAACAGTTTAAATTAGAAATGCTAAATAGATAGATGATATTATAGTCGTACATTTTGGTGAAACACATATTTAAACGATTGCTGTCATTTAATACCAATAGCAGGTTATAAAACAATACAGTAGTGGACATAATTATAAGACACCTACCTAATTTGACAAATCGTGAAAGAAAAGATTCAGAACTTAAAAATGTTTTATCAAATAAGTCAAAAACATTAATTTATTCTGTTATCACACGTAATTGTTTTAAAGAAATGATATTTTTATAGAGTTTAATGAAAAAAATTAAAAATACCATGGACAAAATTATAAGACACCCCAAAAATTTTAATTAAAACATCTGCATTTTTTCTAAAATAATGTGCAATATGTAAATTTTCTGCACACTGTTATAACGTCAGCTGTTAACTAAAGCATACGATAACCGACCTTACGCATTTACAAACATGCCACGAGGTACAGAATTAAAAGAAAGTGAAATTCGCAAAATTTGGAGATTAAATGGAACTGGTGCTTCAATTAATAATATTTCAAAAGATATTAAACACTCTAGATGTGCAATTAGAAAATTTTTGAAAAGAGGAATTAATGGATCGGTGATTAAAAGTTCTGGACGTACTCCTTGCTTGTCCTCGAGAGACAGACGTCCTGTGCTTTCGCTCGCTACACAGAATAATATGACCACTACAGGCATTAAAAATGCTTTGAAACTGAATTGTTCAAGGAGAACCATTCGCAGGGTGTTGCATAATGCTTGCTATGTGAAATATAAAAAATTGAAGAAAAATACACCGCTTCTTATCCGGCACAAAATGGAGCGTCTAAACTTCGCTAAACAAAGTATGGCCTGGACCTTCAAATGGTACTCTATGTTATTATCTATGTTTAATCTGAATGGTCCTGACGGGTTTCAATATTATTGGCATGATTTAAGGAAGTATCCTCATGTACAAATAAGCCGCCATATTGGTATAGGCTCAGTAATGGTTTCGGCTGTTTTTTTCGGCTCAAGGGCAAACGGATATTCTTTTTGTGCATTCAAGAATAAATTCCTAAAAGTATAAGAAACTTCTTAAAGATCAACTAGCCATATACCGTAACCTCTTTGTGACTAAAAGTACAATTTCCAGCACGATAATGCGCAGATTCATGCATCACACGAAACAAAAAAATGGCTTTCAGAGTAAAGTATCAATGTTCTCCCGTAGCATTCTCGCTCCCCAGACTTAAATCCAATCGAAAACTTCTGGGGGATCTTAGCTCATGTGGTTTACCGAAAGGGTAAGCAGTTTATATGTGTTGAAGACCTAAAGAATGCAATAAAATGTGCTTCGGAAGAACTGTCTAGTGATATTTTGTTAGAATTTATAGTTTCGATGCCGAATCGCAACTTTAATGTTATAAAAAACAATGGCGGCTCCACCAAATATTGAATAACCGTGTTAGAGTATTTGCTTTTAGATTATTAGTGTCTGCTAATTATGTTGAACACTATATTTGGCAAAAACGGTTTGTGCCTTACAATTTTGTCCATTATGTTTTTAAGTTTTTTCATTAAATTGTATGAAAATATCATTATTTTAAAATAATTATATATGGTAAAAGAATAAATTTACGTTTTTGTTTTATTTGATAAAACATTTTTAAGCTCTGAATCTTTTCTTTCACTATTTGTCGAATTAGATAGGTGTCTTATAATTATGTCCACTACTGTACTATTTGTCAAAACAATTATATTTGCAAAATGCATTAGGCACATAAAGTAAAACTATAAAATACTTTTCTTTTATGACAATTTCATGAAAGTAAATTCATGTTTAGGTGCATGATTCAAATAAATATGCGTTTTTACTAAAATTCTTTATGTTTTTATTAAAATAATTAAGTAAATTTAAAACCCCTTAATAAACTACCTATTTTCGAGAATTATTTCTATCGAATTTAATCAACATATGTTTTTGGAAGTCTTTTTAATTGATTCATTCTTGCAAAAATCTAAATATGCTATTTCGAAATCCTTGGAATAAGAACTTTCGGTCAAAATTTTGAGTTTATTTATTAAAAGTGAAAATGTTAACTGAAGTATAATTTCAGTGATGCAAAATATTCATAATGCGATCTTACTGGAATACATAAATTTATATTTTAATATCTCCCGAAATGAATTTATTTGAAATCTTTCAAGTCAGTTTACACATACCCTTTATTTAGACGTGGAGTGAAATTAGTAAAGTCATGTTAAAGAAATTAATATATTAAATGCATTTATATTTTAAAATACTTTAAAGGGAAACAGGTTGTATAAAAATCAATGCATTATAAAGTTTTTATTTGATGAATCTTTACTTTATTCTACGTTCCGCACAAAAAAGTGTTTGATTCGAATATATATGTGTGTGTATACATATGTATATTACAGTTCATGGGGCAAACTTGGGGGTGGGGGTAGCGAACATCAAAAGAATTCCGGAATTTTATAGGAATTGATGTCCCTAAACGTCCTTTTAACCCTTTAAGAACCAGGTGATTCTGCATCGATACGAACATGACTCTCCAATGTTGCTTTTTTTTTTTTTTTTTTTTTTTTTTTTTAACATGCTAACGTTTACAGAAATAAATAAAGTATTTTTTTATCGATGTATTTTATCCTAGTGTCCTAGTTATTGCAATAATACGAACAATGTGCGTGATTTTGCGGAATAATGAAGCATGCAAGATTTTTAAATTTACATAGTAGGCGGTGTTAGTAGTACACAGCAGCCTAAAACATACAGCTCTTAAATAGTTAATATAACGTTTGTGTACATGGGTTCCTATACAATTTTAAATCCTTGCCTCTACATCTCCTCCAAGTTTGTCCCATGATTTCGGAAACATCCTGTAAATATATATACATACGTGCCAACCATCTCATTAATAAGCCTAAAATTGTTTTTGACCCTTGAAAAAATGCCTCTTTTTCCACACCACTTTATTTTTAGAGTAATTCTCTCCAAATGTTGTTATGATCAATTAAGAATAAAATTACACTAAAAAATGTCTGGTGTGAAATAAAAGGCGCGTACTATAATTTTTCGCTTTATAATGAGATGTTGGCAGCATTGTTGCCATATCTAGAGGTTTTCTTATTCAATAATCACCAAAAATTTTGAGAAGCAACGTTTGATATACATAATAAACTATCAATATTCGAAGTGATTAAGTAAACATTACAATTAAAAAATATTGGTGACAATTATATAAAAAATCTGCTTGATATGGCAACGCTGGTTGGCAGGTATGATATATATACAGGGTGGTTATAGTTAAACTTTCCCTATAAACAGTATCCTACAGAGCAAACGGGTGAACGGAATGCAACGAAATTTGATATAAAGGCGAGATGCGCTCATGGAATTTCGAAAAGAAAAAAAAAAAAAAAGTTCCAAAATGTCTGCCAGAGAGTGCCTATTCCGGAAACACATTAAATATAACATAATAAACGACCAAAACGGTATACAGAAACAATATTAACGTTTATTGACTTATTTCTGATCACCTTGTCATGGAACCACATTAAGTAAAGGTAAGGAAAAAATAATAGTATGTTGTTTGAGAGAGGAAAAAAAAACAGTTTTGAATAAAGCTTCCTATTCTTCGCAAGCATGCAAATCTCGACATTTTTTTTTTTTTTTCCCGAGAACTGACGGTTTTTTGCGGTTTTATATTTTATTACTCACAATTCTTGATTTGGATTGTTAATATTGTTTGTATATTCCGTTTCGTTCGTTTATTGTGTTAAATTAAATGTTTTTATATTTGGAAAAGGCGCTCTCTTTTTTTTTTTTTTTTTTTTTTTTTTTTTTTTAGTTTTGTGATCGCATCTCGTGTATAGTCTATATACAAAATTTCGTTGCAATCCATTCACCCGTTTGCGCTGTAGGATACTGTTTATAGTGGAAGTTTGAATATAACTCCCTGTATATATATATATTTACATGATTTGAAAGTTCCTGAGTAAAGTTTAAATATCTTTAGAATATATGTCTCTGTTAGTCTGGTCGCCCATTTGTCCATCTCTCTACGTTTGTACTTTATAACAACTCTACTTGTAAAACAAATGTCCATAATATAATAAAAACTTATACTTAGTTGCCATTTTGCATCAATTGTTGCTAAGCAATATTTAGATCATACAGATCTACAGTTGGAAACGTCCAATCGATTTATCATATTCCTTAAACTATGGCACCAGAAGGAAAAATTTAATATAAATATACAAAATGAGGAATTTTTAAAACGGTCGTTGCGAAGTTAAAAAATAAATTATTTTTAATAGTAACCATCAATTAGGATTCTTTTATTTATATGACTATCGATTTTTCTCCTACGTAAATGATCAATATGAACATTTTTAAATATATGTCGAAAATAAGTGTAAATTGAGTAGTTAAACTAATACATGTCTGTAATTATTTGAAAATCGATATTTGTTTTCTGTTTACAAATAAAATAAAATAAAGTAAAATAGTTAAAAATAAAAGTAAAAGAGAAAAAACACAAAATAAAAAATGCGACAGACATACTAAAATACGTAATTAGATAATAATGTCAAATGTAAATACATATACGGATATATGTATTAGATGTATTTAAATATATTACACTTACGATTGGTCATACTAGGTAAATTTGCGATATATTTCAATTAAAAATTATATATTATAACAATACTGATCAGCAATAAAACTTAACTTTTCATCCCCTTTAATAAAAATCATTTTTATTTCTTATTATGTTGTAAGCGTGACATAATGTACGAACTACAATAATATATATATATAAGTTAATTCGGGAGAAGACACAAGTTGGGGGAAGACACAAGTTTGTTCCTATAACATTCTTATGTATCAAGAGATGGTGACCAGCATGTGTGAGAAGTTTTGCACTAATGAATTCGTGGATTGCGAACTTTTCTTAACTGTCGCCTTTAATCGCCGTTATTTTGGATCTCCTGAGCATTTAACCTTATGAGTAAAGCCCTTAAAATATTCGTTTGCTCATATTCAAAATTCATAAAGGTGTTTTATTTTAAGTACGATATTAGCACTATAAGTGATTGCCTTCTTCTATTGCAAGCACAAGGTAGGTAAAAGGGGCCTTAACTTTGTAGCAATACGAAAATAAGCGTGCGTGGCATCTTCACCCCATATTTGGGGGAAGACGCAACATGGTTCAGAAATAATTTAAATGATCTTTGAATTTTATATTTTATTATAATTACTGTATATTATAGTTTAAATTATAAATATAATTAATATTAATATTTATAATTAAAATATTATAATAATTATAATTTGTTAATGTTATGTTAATAAAATTTTTAGCCTTCAGTAAGAATATGACTTTTTAGTAAGCGTCATAATGCATTGATTTTAAAATGAATTTATAAAAATTTTTATAATTTAAAGTATTTATCTGATTCAAAAGTAATCATGGATTATGATTGGGATTATGATTTTCACTGTATCTCGTAAAAAAAAAAAAAAAAAAAAAAAGTTATTGTTTGAGTTTAGAAGATTTTATAAATGTTTGCAATATGAATTTAACATTAGCACCTTCAAATTTTTTGAACACTTATAATTCTTTTTGAAAAAAAAAAAAAAGTAAAATATACAAACAATATACTTTTCCACATTTCCTCGACCCCAGAAATCCAAATATAAACTCAAAATAAGGCATTGCTATTGAAAGTGTGGTGTTTTAATATATACGACACCCAATTCAAAATTTCAGTTCATTTACTAAAGTACTCGCGATTCCTCATCGAATGATACCTATTACATATTTCTGTATCGAATATCAAAAATTACATCGAGTGTTGCGTTATAAAAATCTAACAAATATCATTCAACAGGGAATTAAGTGTACTTTTTGAAAATGATATGAACATTTTTATCAGGGGTTATCCACATATTGAAATAACATATTGATACAGATTGTTCTGCATAATGACATCACCCTTAATTTTCGATCGCTTAAAACTGTATATATAAGGGAAACTAAGGGAGACTTGACCCAGTTTTGGGGTTTTAATTTTTCATATTTTTTGTATAACAATTGGAGCTTAATAAAAAGTATGAGCAAATAGTCTGTTATTTTGTACATACTGTGGCTTGAAATGGTGCAAAAAAAAAAAAAAAATGCTTCAGTCAGCACATTGGTCAAGTGTCCCTAAGCCTAGGGAGACTTGACCCTCTACTAAGGGAGACATGACCCCCCTCATAAAAGTGAGAAAACTCATAGGTATTGAAAGAAAAAATACATGTTTTGTGATTTAAACGTTTTCTAGTTTTATTTTGTAGAAGGTTTTAGTGAATACAAAAAAAAAAAAATGTTTATTGTTTTCTTTTCTTTGTCTTAAACTTTGCACGTTTTACATTAAGAGACTTTTTTGCCTTTCCTTTGCCAGCATATTTTTTCTTTTCTTATTTCTGCCTCTTTCTTTCTTCTATTTCTCTTCTGTTTGGTGTGTCAGTGGCTATCATAGTTTTACCCTTCTTTATGTGTGCAATTTTTTGTTTTCTTCTTTTTCCTGTTTAAGGGTAGGGTTTTATGTTTTCTGGACTGCTTACAGTAAACACTAAAGAGCTTCAACAAAATTTAAACCAACAACACTGGATGTCAATGGTCTTCATGTGTCATGAATATAATTAGTATCATCTTCCTCTTCAAAAGGGCGTTCAGTGAGAGATGTACCAAGGGAATCTCTCCTAAATGTCTCACATTGCGTCATCATAGAAAAAGGTTAATTATTTTTACAAGAATTGGTAGTTTCTTGCCATAGAATTTCGCCAAACACAAAGTGAGCCTACGTTATCCATTTGAACCCTTAAATTACACTATTTTAGTTATTCATAAAATAAAAATCCATTTAATAAAACAAAGAACATTAAATTAAGTCTCCTTAAGTAGCTTTGCTTTGTTAATCCTAACTTTTTAATAAATTGCATTACAGTTATATAAAACTAATATATACCAATCTGTAGGTAAAAGAGTGACTAAAACAAGTATACTTCTGAAATTGACTTACCTCAAAACTGGAAGTTAAAATTTAACAGTTCCAAGAACTTCAAAATTTACTTGAAAGAAGCAGTATCAATCAACTCTAAATTGCAAGAAAACTACGGATAATTCTGGAATGGCTGTTACCCGCAAAATGCTGTTGAATGATTAGTCAATCAGTACAGTCACTGACATTTACCTAAAATTTTCCTTTCTTAGGAAAAATCCGTTTGGATCAAATCTCCCTTTGGGTCAAACCACCATAGTTTTCCCTATATATATATATATATATATATATATATATATATATATATATATATATATAAAGAAAAATAATAAAAATAAATTAAGTAAAACATACAACCAATGTATGTTTTCGCATTGCCACGACCCAATGAATTCAAATATAAAATAACAATTGGGCATTAATATTGAATATTGAAAATATTCAAGTTCGTGAGCTTTTATATATGCAGACGACCCCCAATTAAAAATTTTACTTCATTTTCTAAAAGTACCCCCAGTTCCCTGCCAAATGATACCTATTACATTTTTTTGCATCGAATAGCAACGAAGTAACGTCGGAAGTTGCGTTTTTTTACTGTACATGTACAATGTATTTTACATTAATATGAATGAAAATATTAATTTAATTCGCATGTGCGTGTTGCAAAAATTTTACGAATTTTCGTCTTGAATATTTTAATCATCACAAAATTTCCTTTCGATGTCTTTTTTTTTTTTTTTTTTTTTTTTTTTTAAATTCTTGTCAGGTAGTGTTTTAGTACATATGCAGCTCATTAAAAATATTGATAAAGAATAAATTTTGCATATTTACGCTAATATTAAGAATATATTGTTTTATTTTCCATTTTTGTAATACTTAAAATAAACACAGGTGCATGTGCTGAATGACTATTAAAAAAAAAAAAAAAAAAATCTGAAATGTTTAATACACAAATTATGAATCAAAATTTAGTATTTTGTTATAATTGATATTTAAACTATTAATTAAACCCTACTGAAATTCTTTCGATTAAATGGATAGAAAATAAAACAAAGAAATTAAAAATATATAGAATTTATTGAATTACTTATATATTAATATATATAAATCCTTTACATCTCCAAGAAAAAAAAAAAATAAATAAAAGATATACGTAAAAATTTTACTTTAAAATGCATCTAACAGAAATACCTAATAACTTATTTCTAGAATTTTATAAATTCATTCCCCAAGGGAGCGAGGGAAGCAAAACGCGGTTTTACGTGCACAATTCGTAATTTCACATAATCCTTTATATCTTAAAAAAAAAAAAAAAGATATCTACGTGAAATTTTTGCTTTAAAATATTAGGTAACGGAAATACGTAAAAATCAATTTTTGAAATATTAAAAACTCGATCCACAATGAGGGGAAGGGAGAAAAATGTAATTTCACATGACCTTTTATATCTAAAAAAAATATATATATATATATATCTCCATGATTTTTCCTTTAAATTATAAGAAACAGAAATATCAATAAACAATTTTTGATTTTTAAGTATCTGGTACCCAACGGCAGGGGAGGGAGTAAAACCTGTTTTCACATGGGGCAAAAAATGATTTTACATAATCCTTCATATCTCAAAGAAAGAAACAGATATCCGTACGATTTTGGTTTTTAAATTTAGCAAAGACAAAGACCTAAAACCAATTTCTGGTATTTTAGAAATTCGGCAACAAGGGGGAAGCAGAAAAACGTGATTTCACATTAACCTTCATCTATACATATAAAAGAGTACGTCCACTAATAGGTCAACGCTGCTGTGAAGATTCTGTGTAGGTCTGGGTCACAGAATTTCGTGTGAAACTTGGATCTACAGCCATGACACACACTAAGACACGGTTTTGCAAAATTCTCACCTTTCCCACACAGTGGGGGGGGGGGGGGGGCAGGCGACAAAACACGTTTGAGAGAATAACTCGGCACATAGGGAGACTAGATCCAAATAGAAATAAATAAATACATACAAATTCGTCGATTTTCATTTTCATTTTCATTTTTTTTTTTTTTTTTTTTTTTTTTTTAGGTAAGAATGGATTTATTATTATTTTTTTTTTTTGGGGGGGGGAGAGGGGGCGAGATTTACAAAATACGGATTTTACAGCAGAGATCTTAATGAGACATAGAAGTTAAATTGGCTGTGCGTCTTCTGAAGTGTATTTCCAAAAAGAAATTTAAGATGTTTTATGATTTTCGGACGGAAAGTTTCGAGAGTCCCCTTTTTACATTAAATTTGTCCTGGGGAATCTATGAGAGCTGTATTCACGAATTTTGGCGTGTGGATTGCATGAAACACCAACTGTGACGGGATTTTTCAAAACCCCTTCCCCATAATTCCCTATGGGATTTTGGTGGGCAAAAAAAAAGTTTTCCAAGCTTAGCTGCCTCCCTAATTATCTCAGGATGGTATTTTTATGTATCTGTGTGTGCAATGTATACCCAACATGCAGTGTAAAGGGATTTTTTGAAGTATCCGTCTTCCCCCTTCTTCTCGCCATTCGGGTTTGATGGTAAAGAGAAAATTTCCATTTGGATTTCTCTGCTAACATATCTCAGAAGAATGTTTTTTCCAGTGTATTGGTTGGTTATGCGTGCCCAAAACACTCTATAAAGATTTTTAAAATTCCCCTTCCCCCCACTTAGAAGGGGGGTTAACAAAATACGTTTCTAAGCGTAACTCCATTTAAAATTATCTCAGAAAAGCAATTATTTTTTTGTTATATGGGTTTGCATGTCTACTCAACACGCACTATACTCTGATTCTACGAAATACTCTCTATTCCTCCAACACTGCTCTAGTTATTATGCTCTAAATTATCTGAGGAATGTAATTTTTTGGTACTTGGGTTGGTTATGTATATCCAACACACACTATAAGGATTTTTTTTAATTCATCCCATTTTGTAGGGAGTGTGTGTGTGTGGGGGGGGGGGGTAAAAAAGGCTAAAGTTTTCGACATGTATATATATATATATTAATGAAATTTCTGTATTAATAAGTTAAACGTACTTTTGAGAATTAATTTAAATATAGAGAGGCAAAGCCTGCTAGCATTGAATATACCATAAAGATATACCACAAACATGTATTCTTAAATGTTCCAACCTTCAGTTTATTTTTATTATTACTATTATTTATATTTCTACAAAATAATTTAGATACTCATTCTAAAATAAATTATCGAATTTTTAAACTTTTTTTTTTTTTTTTTTTTTTTTAACTAATGGATAAAAAAAGAAGAAAAAAAAAGTTAATTTTTGTACTTCAACTATTTTTAGAAATGAACGTGTTGCAACGGTTTACTGAAATACCTTAATAGAAATTTTAATAATTATAGTACTTCCTCTCGTTATAAATTTCTTTTAATCCTGGCTAGTCGTTTTACGTTACGCAAACAGGTTAATTTGAAAAATGTGTTAAGATAAATATTACAATATTTATGTTTAAATAGCGAGTATTTTCTAAAATTTTCTATTTTTTCCATCCTGAAAACGAAATTGCGTGCTTGTAATGTGATAAATTTGTATATGAAACCATTTGTATTTTCTAAAATCTTACTATTAAAATTAAGCGCGAATTTTTTGGCATTACATTATGTTTAAGTATGTTAACATATTAGTTTACAAATATATATATATATTTTAAATATATTAAACTTAAATTAAAATAACACAAATAACAATATGTAACAAATATCTTTTTTTTTTTTTTTAGCAGTGAGGACTATTAGTTCTCAGATTAGCACTACGGATTTGTACAATACCAGTTTCCCGATAGTTGAATATTTATCGAAATCGAAAATTTATCAAATATATAACTGAATAATTTGAAAACGAGGTTTTAATTTGAAAAAAAAAAAAAAAAACTGATAGTCCTTGTGCAAACTAAATTCTGCTTTTGCCATAATTTCGTCAAAATCTTTTTTTTTTTTTTTTTTTTAATAAAAATAAATAAATAAATATAGTAATCAGTTTCAAAACAAAATAATATCGAAAAAAATTATTATTTTTTTTTTAAATTTTGAATTAGGAAATAAACAGCGCGTGCAAAAATGAAATATAAAATAAAATAAGATTTATAAATAGACAATATTTTAGCTCGTGGGCTCAAATCAATGATAACAAAAAATAATAACGACATTAATCTAATCACATTATCTTTTTTTTTTTTTCTTACGTTTTACAGACCATAAAACAATTTACAAAATATTTAATTACTGTTTTAATAATACAGAGTATTTTTTAAAGTTTTTATTAAAAATTAGAAATGTAGATATGAAAATTTTGTGGTACAGAATCGTGAATGACAAATTTAAATTAATTCGATAGTCAAATTCTAATGCAGAGTACACGACAATATTTCATCTCAGAATGTAAATTCAAATTGTTTTTCGCATTTTATTGAGATGACTATTTTATTAAAATAATAATAATTATTATAATAATAGTAATAAATTTATCACAAAGCTAAACATTTTCTTTATTTTATATATATATATATATATATATATTTCATTTTCTTATACTATACAATTTTCATTTTCTTATACTATATACACAGTAATTTAAATTGTTAGACTGATGGAATTTAATATATCGGAAAGTACTTGTTTTATCAAAATATGGAATATTTTCTTTCAGAGTCTTTGGAATCATGGTGAAAATAGCCCTTGTATATTATAACGAGTGAAAATGTTAATTGAAGTATGATTTGCGTGTTGCAAAAGTTTCGTGAAATAATTTTCCTGGAAAACTTTAATATTTAGAAAATTTCATCTCGTGGTATATTTATTTGAACTCTTGCCGGCTGTGCATACCATTTATTTGGGAACGTGTTGTTATATAAATTAGTATATTAAGTTAGTAGGGTTGTAGAATAATTTAATATATTTCTTTTATAACAAATATTTATTTACTTTTTTATTTATTTCATTTCATTTTATTTTGTGCGTGTGTGTTACTAAAATTTAAAGCAGGTTAATAAGCGAAATTAGTGAGTGATAATATTTTTAATTGGTAAAATTTTAATATAAAATATAAATATAGATATATTAACTTTTAATTATATTTTAATATATAGATTTATTAATAAACTAACGAATCTGTTTTGTTTTACATTATTGAATTAGAAGTTGAACTAAAACAATATTAAAAATAAAATAAAATGAAGAAGTACAAAATAAGTCTTTTTTTTTTTTTTTTTTTTTTTTTTTATATGTTAAGTATTTATAAAATTGAACAACTACGATAAAATGTGAATAAATAATTTTATGAATGTGAATGATTTCGAGCTGTTTGTAATGATTAGAAATTTGATCGTAAATCATCACGTTTGGTAATATTCATAAAAGTAAATTTAAATATCGCTTGTTAAACACATAATTTTTAACAAATATGCACACTTATGCCTCTTTAAAAAGTTTTTTTTTTTTTTTTTTTTTTTTTTTTTTTTTTATTTCACGTACGTCTTTCCAAAAAAAGAAAAGAAAAAAAAAAAAAGAAAAAAGAAAAGAAAGAAAGAAAATCCTTAAAAATCCTCAAATTTTATATATACTGGGTGCTTTAAAAATGTATACACTCTTAAAACTGTCACAGAAAAAATTATTTCCCGTTCTACAACGAAAAATGTCTTTGAAAAGTAATGTTATAGTCCAACTGAGAAAATAAATGGTACTTTCTGGTCAAACTGAGTAAGAGTTCGCCTTGATAGGTCATTATACACTACACACTGTCCATGAACTTTTAATTTGTCTCGTAGACGGGTAACTGCTAATTTGTTCTGTACAATACTCATCTCTAATTTCAGTTTTAACCACTGCAACATTCTCAAACTTCCAGTATCATATAATTACGCGCTTCCACAGGTTTCAAAACTTCAATGTACGTTCGCCATGTTGACGTTATTTCCTTGACACTAACAGACTTGAGTAGCTGGAGCAACAATGCCGCTGCTATCTGTTGACGAAATATAAATATATTTTTGATGCACATGTGGTATACATATATACATGTAAGTTACGGTAAAGAATACTTCTATTTCATCCTTTATAAAAACTTATATATATATATATATATATATATATATATATATACACCCCGCGACAAAAAGATAGGAACAAAGCGTTTTTTCTTTGATTTTTCATAAAATAACGTTATCTAAATTGTGCTTATCATTTATTATTATTATTATAAAATATCACTATTCCTGGACTAGTTTTTGTTTTAAGACTAATTTAGAAAAATTTTAAGACTAAAATTTTTCTAATTTAAGACTACACAGCGCGACAAAAAGATAGGAACAAAGTTTTTTTTTTTTTTTTTTTTTTTTTTAAATTTTTGAATATGATTATTTTGAATATGATTCAAATATTTAATATGTTTTTGATATGATAATATTTCGTTATGATAATGAATGATCAGCACAATTTAGATAATGTTATTTTATGAAAAATTTAAAAAAACCTTTTGTTCCTATCTTTTTGTCGCGGAGTGTAGTTTTAAAACTTTTCTAAATTAGTCTTAAAACAAAAATTAGTCCAGGAATAGTGTTATTTTATAATAATAATAAATGATAAGCACAATTTAGATAACGTTATTTTATGAAAAATCAAAGAAAAAACCCTTTGTTCCTATCTTTTTGTCGCGGGGTGTATATATATGTATAATTACACTGCTCGTCATTTTTTTTTCGAGTTCTGATACCATTCATGCTGATTCTTATATAAAGTGACCCCCTGTCACCCACCGTTTTCTAGAAACACCACAGCCTCCCTCAAATTTTTCACTATTCGGTAATTTTATGACCACGAATTCCATTTGAAGAATGAAAAATAATTCACTTAACACCTAAAACAAGTATATATATAAAGTTTAAAAAATAACATTAGCAATAGATTAAAAAAATATAAGATATATAATACATAATTTCAGTGGCAAATCCATCCCAAAATTTTCCCCTTGCCGCAGATGTTCATGTTTTAGAATGTTTTAGAATTCCAACTCTGTAGCCCCTCAGAAGATATTTAACAGTTAAAATAATCATCCCCCCTCCTACAAATCAAATTTATAACCATAAAATCCCCGACAAATTGTAATAATAAGGTGTCATTCCTAAAAAACGGTGGGTGATAGGGCAAAATGGCATCATATTTGGATTACTGTATACTTTTGTGTGGCCCTGTAAATCTAATACTAATCATACTACATTCTATAGAAAGCATTCTTTTGTGAATATGAATAATATATTTCAATTTTATTAATTTTATTGTAATATTATTAAAATTTGGTTTATAGAAATGCCTCTTATACACGCAATGCTTTAGAATACTTTCGGGTATCTCTGTACACAAAAGAGTTGTAGTATTTACTCAGTTTGTTTACAGAAAACACCCGATAGTGTACTTGAATAACATATTTGAATTTCATTAAAATTTGTATAAAGTTTTTTTTTATTATTATTTCCAATGGCTATGTAAAACTTACAGTGGACTATAAAGTTACAAATTATAAACAATATAACATAGGACAGAAGGCCGAAGTCATTGCCTTAATCGCGTATAACACAAGAAGAGTTTATAGGAGAGTTTAGAGCCAACCACTGATTAGCGCCGATTTTTCGCAAAAAATTGTGTCTACTCCCAGTGTGATAGCGCGCACCGAATTTGCCCAACTTTTTCAGAGCTCTCTTGATAGAATTGTCTGTACACACAATTTTTCCACAGACTCATCGAATCAGGATGCGCTACTTTGATACGTCATATTTCCAAGATGGAGGAACACGGTAATCGCTTAAAGTGGAGATTTGAAGAAGAAATATTATCGTTAAGCACGTTTATTTTAACGTTAAATGATACAAATTTTAAATTAATCGCTTTTATTTTCGTATGGCATTATGACAATAGTTGTAACAAAGATCAAAATCGAAATAATAATGTGATATTTTACACAAATGAAAGGGAATTTTAACACTAATCATTGCGTATTTTATTCGCGCCAAGGAAAGTGATAAGCGGCTGAAGTTAGTCTTCTTTCATCCAACTTTTCACCCGTCTATTTTAACCTCTACGGTGTTTTCGTGGAGGAAAAATCGGCGCTAAAGTCGGCTCAAAAATTGGTTGTTTCCAAAGTTGCTGGGTCTGATACGCCCTTAAGGAGCGATCTTGCCTCCCAATATCTCGACTTTTCTGTAGAACATCGAAGAGCCCCGCCACGGGTCAGATGGTCCCTGTCCATTACTACTCGAGAATCACAAAGTGGGCAAGTAGAATCGTTTAAGATGCGCTTCAAATGAGCGGCAAGGCTGTCGTGTCCTGTAGATAGGCGGAAAGTCGCAACTGCCTTGCGTCTTGGTTTATAAGGAATAAGAGAATGACTTAAATTCCACGAGTTCTTCAGAGCTGTACAAATCTCAAGATCTCGTAAGGCATTAGATGTAGATAAATTCTTTAAAAACAGTTTAATCCTCCAGTAAGAAATGGCTGCATTGGGATGTTGTAGTAAAATTTGTGTAAAGTAAAGGTATTAAAATATGGTTTATAGAAATGGTTATCACAGAACACAAAATTTTGGTATACTTTCGGGTGTCCCTGTACATAAACCAGTAAAGGTTTTCACTCCATTTTTAATAGGGAACATCCACTAGTAAATTTGAATAAAATGTGTCAATTTCAAGAAATTCTCTGAGTATTTACGGGAATTGTAGTGGGTACAGATGGACAGACAAACCGAAGTTATTTCAACCTTGTTGTAAAGAGTTAAAAAGCATGTTTGTACGCTTTTATTAAAATTTTAAAAGAAATCATTTTTCAACTCTTCCAAAACTTTTTCTTATACCCCCGATTGCTTATTTGCTTTAAATTTACTCCTTTAGGAAATTCATCCTGTTTCTTTCTCTCTCTTTTTCTTTATGTAATAAAAGAGTAATCTATTAGATTAATTTTTAAGTAAATATATCTTTACATCATTAATTTCTAACATAATTTATTTAAATATAATTTCTAGAAAAATATATTGAATGTAATAAAAAATAAATAAAATGCATGCATCAGGATTGCTTCAGTACTTTCTGCAAAAGAAAATAATAAAATAAAGAATAAAAATAAAATAAAATCCTGAGTTATAATTCTCTCTTCTGTATATCTTTTCTGTTTAGATTTTTATCTTGTTCAACTTACTCTACTCCGAACATCTAGAAAGTAATCATCAACTACTTTTTAACGCTTCCGTATTTTCCTGAAATTTCTTACTAAGTGTCCGGAGTCATTTAGCAATTATCTTGAGGTCATGTAACGCAGCATTTCCTTGACAACGCATTAATCGTGGAGATAAAACGAAAATAATGGTTCTTGGTTTATATAGTTTTTTTTTTTTTTTTGTTTTTATTTCTCGGCTGAAAACTTTTTTGGTATTTGTCTAGCAAATATATACTGAAAAAAAAAATAAATAAAAAGAAAATAAAAAGAAAAATTCGGAAAAATATTTACAATATTTACAAAATTTCAAAAATTGTATTATTATTTTGTTAATCACTGACAAATTAATATTCAATATTGTGAACTACATGTACAGTCGGGGGAAAAAAATGCAGCACTCGACGTAACTTCGTTGCTAATAGATGTAGAAAAATGTAATAGGTATCATTCGACAGGGAATTGTGAGTAGTTTCAGAAAATGAACTGAAATTTTGAATTGGGGGTCGTCTAAATATTAAAACGCGCACCAACTTTGATTTTTTTTAATGGTAATGCCCCATTTTTAATTTATATTTGAATTCCTGGGATCGCGACAATGCGAAAAAGTATATTTGTTGTATAATTTACTTATTTTTTCACAGAGTTATAAGTGTTCAAAGTTTGAAGGTGCTAATGTTAAATTCATATTTCAAACTTTTATTAATATCTTCACAAAAAATAACTTGATTGATATAATTCTTTTTTTACAAGATACAGTGAAGAAACCCAAACATAATCCATCATTAATTTTGATTCTGAAAAATATTTTTAATTTTGAAAAATATTAATAAATTCATATTCATAAAAATTATGAATTATGACCTATACTAATTTTTAAATAAAATGAATCCTAATGCTGAAAAATATGTGTGTGCAAATTTTCAGCTCATTCCAGTTATTAGTTTTCGAGATATAAATAAATCTTTCTTTTGAAGTAGTTTATGGGGCCGTCTCTTTTAAAGTTTTGCATGAGATAACGAATCAAATCTTAAAAAATAACAAGGAAAATTAAACAAAATATGTTTATTTTTTATTTACGGGTCAAATTATATAACAACAACGTCAAACGCAAGGAAATAAAATAAAAATGAGGATTTTTAGGCATTAGTCTTAGCATCAAGAATTTCTGTTTTCTAAAGAAGACAAATCCCGCTTTCATCGTTCTTCAAAACAAAACAATACAGAAAAGAAAAGTAAATGTGACATTGAGTATTCGTGTTAAACCCCTTATTTTATGTTGACAAAAATATGAAAAAGTGGTATTTACTTCATCGATTACTGGTGATAAATTTTGAATCTTTTAAACTAACACTAGAAGAAAAATAGGCGGGGTTTACTGTTTTAAATAGAAAAATTGGTAAATGTAAAAATTGGCAAATAAAAAAGAATGGAATTGGAATGCAATGCAGACTTGTAAAATCGTTTCTTAAGTTAAAGGCTTAATCATTTGCTTCATATATTGCTTTATTTATTTTTGTATTTATTTATTTTGAAGGGGGGAGGATTATTATTTTAAGGATACTTTAGTCTTTAAAATTTTAATATATTTTAACTTTATATATTTTTAAAATATATTTTTACTTTTATAAATATATTTTAACACATTTTGCGACCGCAGGATTTTTTTATTTTGACAGTAAGATCCGCCTAAAGGCATTATTTTCTCAAAATAAAGTATTTCAGAACAAATTTTCTGTATTCACAATTATATTACAAATGGATATACAGTATAATTATATTATTTCTAATCAATATATTTCTATCCATAGTATATTTTTTGCAAAAATATGAACACTGGGTACACACTTAAGAAATAAGTAACACACAAATTACGAAAAAAAACGCCCACTAAGAAAGTTGCAGATTTTCAAATGACGTGAATCTACGTCAGTAGTCGCGAAAGGGTTAATTAAGAAATTATATTTAAATAGAAATTATAAAACGAATCGTACAGTTCCAAAGAGTTCGACTCACACAAAACTGGTAATTGCGATTAAAATTGTTTACTATTTACTTCATAATCCCTTACAATAATTTATCCGAAAAGATTAATTTATGCGTTGTTATATATATACATCGATATTATTTCATTTCATATTTTATGTTACACTTACGAAAGAAAATTCAAGCTTTATTGGTGATCACTACAGCCATAATAGTGTATCATGGCTGTAGTGAAAAATATTGCACTTTTTTCAAAGAGTACAGTATGGACAAATCACAAGTGTAATGTATTTAAATAGACCTAAAATTATTTTAAAAAGTACTGAAGTATATACAAATCTAAGAAACTGAATTCAGGATAATTAAGAAATTGGAAAAGGGTCAATCATTTTATTAATTTTTATAATTCTTTTTTTTCCTGAAAGATTTCCGGTGTAAAACATTAAAATTTATCTGTTTCTTATAGGATCTTAATTTTATTTTCTACATTTACAGATAACCCCCTAACACATTTTTGATTATAACTCTATAAATACTAAATATAAAATATACAAACAGTATACTTTTCCGTACTGCCAGACTCTCAGAAATTCGAATATGAAGTCAAAATTGGGTGTTGCTATTGAAGTTAGCGCTCATTTCAATATGTAGATAACCCCTAATTCAAAATTCGACAGCATTTTCAAAAAGTGCATTTAATTTCCTGTTGAATGGTGTCTATTAAATTTTTCTGCGTCAATTAATAATGAAATTACAGTGAGAGCTGCGATTTTTTTCCCCCGACTGTACATTAGATTTCAAAATTTTACCACTTTTCTTTAGTCTATATGCCGCGTTTTTTAAATAGTATATTCATGTTAGTTTTATTTGCATCTAAGTAAGACGAAAATTGCAATTTGTAAATAGTGGTATGAAAGTTATTTTAATGTGTATTATTTCGATAGCTATAGCTACAGTGTGTTTCAGAATTCGTTGTAATTAACTTTTGTTTTAATGTTTTATTATTATTATTATTATTAAAATACCAATAAATGCATATCACAACTTTACGATACAAAAAACACACAATCAATAACCATGCACTAAAATAAGGTATAGATTGATTCCCATAAATATAGTCAAAAAGGATTTATAATCTAGAGGTAGAGACGATATATACATCCTTCTTTCATGACAATCATGAATTTAGTGCTCTAGCTCTGATAAAGTATATTAATTATTAAAGGGTACGTCTAAATCTTTATTTATTAATAAATATGAACAAGCTCTAACACCACTACATGAAGAGTAAACCGAATTTTAGGAGATATTTACACAGTATTTCAAGGTTATTTAAACTACCGATGGAAAAATTTTGCACTATTTAATGCTTGAAAAGAATTTTTTTTTCGATTCCCATTATTCAATGCTGCATTATTCTATGTATAAGCGTTTACATCTGTAATCAAATATAATATCTAATGTAGAATGAAAATTCTAAACATCATTTTCTCAAAACTTTCTTTTATGTAATTACATCAAGTTTAAAACATACTGTGCGTCTTATTTTTTACTTTATTTTATTTATTTATTTAATTATTTATTGGAATATTTGTGAAGTTTCTTTTTTTTTTTTTTATATGGATCTTAGCATGAAATTTGATTACAATTTTTTATTTTATTTTATTTTTAAACTTTAAAATATATTATAATGAAATGTTTTCGTAAAAAGCTGATTTCTTTCTTTTTTTCTTTCTTTTTTTTTTTTCTTTTTCTTTTTTTTTTTTTTTTTTTTTTTTTTTTTTTAACGCATACTTATAATTGCAAAATAATAATAACAATAATAATAATAATAATAATATGATCAGAGCTATTTGCAAATGAAAAGAAAAATGGATCTTTGATTCAAAAATTAATGCTCAAGCTGCATTTTGAAATTTAAAAATTAATTAATAATTATAATTATCCCTTTAATGGGCCACTTATCTCTAGTAACGGTATATTAAGATGTTTTTGGGATTAAGATTAATTTAAGAAAAAAAAAATCTATTTAGCTTATTAGATAAAATTAATTTGATTTTTAATAAGGCCATGGGAAGTATGCTTATCACTTGATTCAATAATTTTAAATGAGAAATGTGTGGTAAGCTACTTTTTTCACGCCTATTGCTTTTAGTCTAAGCACTCTTTTTTGCGGTAAAATTATTTACTATGACGTTAGAAAGAGATTTTAAGAAAAAAAAAACCATCAAACTTGTGTGACATTTTGTTTTTTTATTTTGTTCCTTCATGTATTTTAGTAGAGTAAAAACAGCCGACGTAGTACCACGCCTGCCCCGCTTAAAAACGGATGATTTTGGTGGTAAATATACTTACCACGGCCCGTTAAAGGATTAAAAGGTAATGATTATAATGTGAATGATGATTATAATAATTACATCTTTACTCTCGAAAAAAGTCTATATGAAACTGTAACTTTTTACAATGATCTTATTAATAAAAGCGAAACAACCTCTGCCTTTCCCTCTGACAGCTGTCTACAGAAATATCAATAGCACTTACAAACGTTTGACACACAGGTAGTTTGTAATGCCTCCATGTGCACCTCGAAACCAGATTTTCAAATTTTTAATTAAGAAGAAATTTATGAATTAAAATATATTAATTTATTTTAGTCCAATAAATTTCTCGATAATTTTCTTTGTGCTCAATTCCAGCTTGTTGCCAATAAAATAAAATGCTTATAATTCTTTATTTCATTCATTTTTTACTTTATCTTACCCTTACGGTAGAGAAAGTATTGCTTAGGGTCGAATTTTCGAAATTGAGTTTTTGTTATAATTACAAGTTCTGAGGTCCCCTGACTACGAAAATCATTTTTTTAGCGAATGGTCTGTGTGTGTGTCTGCCTGCCTGTGTGTCTGTTATCAGTATATCTCAAGAACGAACAGTAACCGAAATTTCAAACTCGGTATTCTAAATGTGTATCATATAGGGATGCAACGCTAAGCTTTTGATGAAACAAATGGTTCGTGTACAGGGACACTCAAAATTAATCAAATGCATTACGTCTATGCGGGAAATTGCAGGTGTTTATTATTGTCACTGGGATTACCTGAAGTCGCAAGTCTACTGCGATCGATCGACATCAACATTGGATGTGAATGTCTCACCATAAATTCAGATATGGTGTACTGTGCTATTCATAACATTGTCCCTCGACTTCAGCTATTGTTGAGGAATGACGATCGACTCGTTGAGCATTTGTTCTGAAGAACATCGTCTTTGCTTTGTCATAATTTGTTATGCTAATTAGCACTTTTCTAATCACATGAAGCGCCATCTGTCGGTCGTTTTTGATACACACACACACACACACATATATATATATATATATTGGTTGCAATGAGTGTCAATTTTTACTTCTCTACTTACATTATTCCATGAATTATTAATTTTTCAATTGTATATTCATTTTCTGATCCCCCTGTATTTAATATTCTTCAATAAAAGAAAAGTTATTAACTATTTAAAAATATCATTTAAATGAATCTGTTTATTAAAATACTTAACAAAAAATAAATAAATATAAAATAATGTATACTTTTTTTTTTTTTTTTTTTTTTTTTTGAAACCATAACTAATTTAAAAAGAACTTTTTTTTTTTCTTTTTCACAAAAGGAATTTTACAATATGTTTTTTCATCCAGGTATTTTACTTTATAAATATACAAATAATCGTCCCCATGTAGAAAATCAGAGTATTTATTAATATAAGATTGTATTTCCTATGCGGCAGCATATACTTTGTAAAAATCAAAGAAAAAAACATATTCATTTGTTTATTAATTAAAATAGCATTTCAAACTTAATGAATACCACTCAAAAAAAAAAAAAAAAAATCCAATTGCTCATCCTGTTTATTGAATAGTCATATTTTACGTCATTCGTTCTGTGTCAAAATCGTTTCGTGCCAGAATCAATCTTTCTGTTGAAAATATATCAAATACATAATATTTACGTATTTGCGGCACCCAATCGTTTGATAATAAACCTAGCAATTTCCTTGAAGGTAGCCTCTCACTCTTCTGAATATTAATGATCGCCTCTGTCGTCAAAAAGAGTAAGTGCTATGCTTTCATATCTGTCTTCATTATTCATCTGTAAGCAATGGCATCAATCTCCTTTCTTGCTTATGTACGTTCTTTAGAAAGTTTTACATTATTTGTTTAATTTGTAATCTAAAGAATTTGTTTCCTTTTCTTTTCTTTTTTGAGTTCCTAAAATTTCATTTATCTATGTTTTATTTGGAAATAACTGTATATTATTTTAAAAAATTACATAGTTGTTACTAGAAGTAAAAAATTGTATTCTTTAATAAATTTTTTAACTGTTTTTATTTATTTATTTTTCAAAAATGTTTTAATATATGTACGCTTACTTTATGAAAAATTTTATTTCCCCGGTAAATTATAATTTAACCATACACTTTATAACAACAACAACAACAACAACAACAACAACAACAATAATAATAATAATAATAAGACGCTCGAAAAATGAGTAATTTGAATGGGACAAAAAGTTGTAGATGTGATGTACACGTGGATAAAAACAATTGATTACAGTTTCAGACAATTTAAATAAGTTAATGAAAAGAAAGGGCTTCACAAAGTAAACAAGTCAACACCTCGTGGTCCACTTCTGGCTCTTATGTACGCAGTTATTCGGTTTGGTGTTAATTGATAGAGTTGACAGATATGCTTTTTTGAATTATAGTGCAAAATTCTGTCTAATTGATGCGTTCGATTGGCAAAATCCCGAGCTGGTTGTAGGACACTTTGTTTTTTCCTCCCTGGCGCTGTGTTCGGCCATGGATCGCTCATTCCTGTCACTATCATCTAATTATGGTACCGCACCTATCCATTTGTCAAAAAATTCATAGATGAGACCAAATGGCTTCTTTGAGCACAACTACATACCACACTCAATTAATGCATATGTATGCGAGGCATAGCAACTGTCTTTCTGAGTAGACGGAATGAAATTCTCGAAGAATTTATGACATGGAATCAAAATTTCTCATTTTTAATATTCTGCCAATTGCGCAGTTGGGATGCGCTGCAGCGTTGCATGCTCATTCGATGGCAGACAAACTTTAATTTTTTTCATTTTATATTAAAATCTGTATGTATATCAATTTGTGTCCAGTTTGCATTACCCTTTCTTGGTGTGTCGTTTTTTCTTTTTCTTTTATTTCTTTTTCTTTATTTTCTTTCTTTATTTTTTTTTTTTATTTATTTTTTTTTTTTTTTTTGTTGCTGTTATATTATTGTTCTGTTTTAAATAATAGAGTTCAATATTATATAATAAAATAAATATTGCTCAAATCTTGCTTGTTGTTTAAAACCAACATGAGTATATTTTTATTTATTTATTTTTTTTTTTTTAACCATTGATAAACGTAACGCAAAAAATCTTATCATCGGCATTAAGGGCTTAAGCATTGAATCTGGACAATAAAATTTGTAAATTTATTTAAAATATATATATATATATATATATATATATATATACATACATACATACATACAAATATATATATATATATATATAGCATTTTGTAAAATTAATCAAACATTTCAAAGAAAAAGTTTTAAAATAATAATGAAATGTAAATTTTTATAAGCTTATGCAAAAGAAAATTATAATGATTGAAAACTACCTCATGCACTAATGAAATTAATTACAGAATTTCAGCATTTTAACATACATGTTTTCGAGATATGACAAAAGGGGAAAAAAAAAAAAAAAAAAAAGGAAAAACAGACGTAAAATTATTTTTGATGTCTCTATATAAACTTTCCACTGTAAAAAGAAAATAAAAATAGGTTGACAATATTTAGGTAACATGCAAAATTGCGTATGAAATAAATTATAACATACATTAAAAAATACAATCGTTTTAAATTTACAACTCCTTTATCTACAACTTTGATTAATCTTTCCCTCTATTAAATTTAAGATATGAAACTGAAATTTTTACCACATTACGGTATAAAGCAATTTTGTAAATGAAAAATGTGTATCTGAAACGGCATACAAATTTGCATCGTATAATTATTAAAATTGACTTTCTTGATTTTCTTTTCTCCGATTTTATAATAGGTTAATATTTAAGGACATAGTAAAAGTCCTAAGTGGAATTTTTTCAAACACACTAAGCATTGAAATGTTATTTTAGCAATAGATAGAAACAACATTTAAAATATTTTGAAAATTTGCTTAAAATATGACACACATATCATATCAATATACGCAAAACAACAATAGTTAAAAAAATGTCTATTTAAAAAAATAATAAGTACTTATTATATTAAAAGAAAATAATTTTATTGAAAACTAAATTTTTTTTTTCCATTTAATTATGAGTTCTACGTTTTGTTATTAGTTACGTATTGTATTAAGAAAAAAAAAATATTTAAATTACCTAATTTTTTTATGAAAAAATCATATTTTTTTACGTTGCAATAAATTTGTGAAGTTCCGTTTTAACAATAACAAAATTATATTGATTGAAATTACTAATATTTTCGATAAAATTTCTTACGTATGGGGCTTTGAATCAAATTAAATTAGACATTAAGTTTGACAAATATTCTATATTCTCTTTCTCTCTCTGTATATATGTATTTCAACTGCTGTTGTAAAAAATGGACAGATTTTCATTCTCTCTTTCATTATACTAATTTTTTTTCGGGTCTCCTGCCTGACGGATTTTAACGGAGTATTCATTTCAACTAAGTACACAGTAAGTTGTCTTTTTACTTTCTCTTAAACATAAGGTAGAGAAAGTATTGTTTTTGGGTCAAATTTTCGAACGCGAGATTTTGTTATATTTATACGTTTTGAGGTCCCCTGAATACGAAAATTATGTTTTTAGCAAATGGTCTGTGCGTATGCCTGTGTGACTGTGTGTCTGTATGTCTGTGTGTCTGTGTGTCTGTGTGTGTGTCTGTCTTTTATCAGCATATCTCAAAAACAAATTATGGCATAAAGTTCAAACTTGGTATTCTAAGTGTGTATCATGCAGGGATGCTACAGTAAGCTTTTCGTTAAGATCAAGCAAATGGTTCGTGTACAGGGACAATCAAGAGAATTCTAATACATTACGTCTTGAGGGGAAATTGCAGGTAAGTAGAGTTTAACGTCTATAGACTGCTCTAAACCAAATGAAACGACTATATATTTTTTGTAATAGAGATAGTTAACTAGGAAAATTTTTTTTGTTTATGTAGGAGCCTCGCCTCCCCCTGGGGGGTAGTCCCCCCTCGAGGGGAGTAAATTTTCATGATGGGTATCTTTCAAAAGAGCTCGCCAATACCTTTAAAAAGAATGGTTGAACCATCGATCTGAGATAATTTAAAACAAAGTTATCGATTTTTTTTTTTTTCACTTTTTTTTAATATTGAGAATAAAATGGACTTTTTTTGGACATTTGGTGTTATACTACTTCTCTAATATGGAAATCGTCTGCATTATCATAAAGGATATATATATATTTTTTTTAAATAATAATTTTAATAAATAATTTTTTTAAAAAACAGAATTATTTTTTAATAACCGAATTAAATTCTATATAAATGTAGGTGCATTAATGAAAGGGGGTTGAGGGGGGCGGTAGACCATCTCACACAGAACTAATTATCATATAAAATTCTTCAGAAGTCTAATATGAATTGTTTAACACCGGTTTACATAACAGTACTCGTTATCTTACCTTTTAATCGGCAACCTGTATTGATAGTATTCAATTTCACGGTAAGAGAAAGTCGGTTGAGTGACACACCAGATTATTAAGAGTAGTTTTATACTTATGTAATTGAAACTACATTTAGAGATAATTTCACTACATATAAAGTGGTTTGGAAAAAGGGGACACACAGATTATTTAAGATCCGTTTTCACACATTTTTAGCGCACGATTTTATTATTATTACTATTATTACGTAAAATTTAAAACGTCTCAAAATGTTATGTTTTATCAACAAAAGACGCGAATAAAACAAACTGTTTAATTAATGTTTAAACAGAAGAAATACGATACGAGTTTAAACTTGTTATGACTTTCAGACGGTAGTACCCAGGTTGGAATTCCGAAATGTCATGAATGTTTATCCTGTGTTGTATCTGTTATGGTTGCTATGGTTCCTTGGTGTTTTTTCACGAAAGGCAATCCATTCAGTGTTTAACAGGCAAGTTAAACTAGTATGTTGTGGCCACCTCAAGACTTTCTTCTATATTTACCTATACATATTCAATCAGTAACAATATTAAAAAAAAAAAAAAAAGTACGATTTTTTTTTTTTTTTTTTTTTTTTGTTAAAAGTAAAAAAAATCGATAACTTTGTTTTAAATTATCACAGATTTATGGTTCAACCATTCGTTTTAAAGGTATTGACGAGACCTTTCGAAAGATACCCATCTTGAAACTTTGCCCCCCCGGGGGGGTACTTCCCCCCCAGGGATGGAAGCGATGCCCCCCCATGAGGAAAAATTTTTTCCTAGTTACATACTACTTTTATCAATAATTCATATTAATTTTACAATCACAAGTTTAAAACAACTCTAATTATGCACATTTATACGAATTTTTGTCCTAAGCTGCCATGTTAAAAATTTAGCCCAAACATAATCAGCACCAGTTTATGTCGGGGACCAACTAAATACCAAGTTTGGTTAAATTTCGTTAAAAAAAAAAAAAAAAAAAAAAAAAAAAAATTGCGATTTTTTTTCTAAGTTTTTTTTGTTAAAAGTAAAAAAAATCGATAACTTTGTTTTAAATTATCACAGATTTATGGTTCAAACATTCGTTTTAAAGGTATTGACGAGACCTTTCGAAAGATACCCATCTTGAAACTTTGCCCCCCCGGGTGGTTACTTGCCCTCCCCCCCCGGTGGGGGGGGTACCGATGCCCCCACATGCACAAAATTTTTTTCCCAGTTATCTATTACTATTATCAACGAGACCTTTCGAAAGATACCCATCTTGAAAATTTACTTCCCAGGGGGGGTACTTCCCCCCCCAGGGGGGGGGAACCGATGCCCCCACATGCACAAAAATTTTTTCCTAGCTAACTACTACTATTATCAATAATT
>OZ005649.1:212213749-212418929 GCA_963930645.1 Salticus scenicus
AGTGTCCGCTGATTGTAAATGATAAAATCCCAGTCATCTGCCTTTTTACTTTCTTCTATATGTAATATAGAGAAAGTATTGGATTCGCGAAAATTTTCGACCTCCGTTTTTTGATGGATTTACATGCTTTGGGATGTCTAGATTACGAATTAATAGTTTTTAGAAAATGTCTGTCTGTCTGTCTGTCTGTCTGTATCATTTTTTTGGACGCTGTATCTCACGAACCAATGAATGAAATTTAACCAAACTTGGTATTTAGTTGCACCCTGGCATGAGCTGGTGCTGATTAGATTTTGGGATCAATAGCTCAACAGGTGGCGCTGTGATCGCATTTTATACAAATTTTTAACATGGCAGCATAGGACAAAATTCCGTATAAATGGGCATAATGAGAGTTATTTTACATTTGTGATTGTAAAATTAATATGAATTATTGAAAATAGTAGTAGTTAACTAAGAAAAAAAAATTGTGCATGTGGGGGCATCGGTCCCCCCCCCCTGGGGGGAAGTACCCCCCGGGGAAGTAAATTTTCAAGATTGGTATCTTTCGAAAGGTCTTGTTGATAATAGTAATAGCTAACTGGGAAAAAAATTGTGTGCATGTGGTGGCATCGGTTCACCCCCCCACCGGGGGGGGGGGGGGGGAAGTACCCACCCGGGGGGGCAAAGTTTCAAGATGGGTATCTTTCGAAAGGTCTCGTCAATAACTTTAAAACGAATGGTTGAACCATAAATCTGTGTTATCGATTTTTTTTACTTTTAACAAAAACAACTTTAAAAAAAAATCGTTTTTTTTTTTTTTTTTTTTTTTTTTTTTTTTTTAAACGAAATTTTACCAAACTTGGTATTTAGTTGGTCCCCGACATAAACTAGTGATGATTATATTTAAAGGATCAATAGCTCAACAGGTGGCGCTGTGATAGCATTTTATCTAAATTTTTAACATAGCAGTATAGGACAAAAATTCGTTTAAATGTGCATAATAAGAGTTATTTTAAACTTGTGATTGTAAAATCAATATGAATTTACCCCCCCCCCCTGGGGGGAGGGGGTAAATTTTCAAGATGGGTATCTTTCGAAAGATCTCGTCAATACCTTTAAAACGAATGGTTGAACTATAAATCTGTGACAATTTGAAACAAATGTATCGATTTTTTTACTTTTAACGAAAAAAACTTTTAAAGAAAAAAATTCGTATTTTTTTTTTTTTTTTTTTTTTAACGAAATTTAACCAAACTTGGTATTTAGTTGGTCCCCGACATAAAGTGCTGCTGATTACATTTGGGGATCAATAGCTCAACAGGTGGCGCTGTGATCGCATTTTTTCTAAATTTTTAACATGGCAGACGGCAGTATAGGACAAAATTTCGTATAAATGTACATATTGAGAGTTATTTTTAACTTGTGATTGTAAAATTAATATGAGTTATTGATAATATTAATAGTTAACTAGGAAAAAATTTCTGTGCATGTGGGGGCATGGCTTACCCCCCTGGGGGGGAAATTTTCAAGATGTTTATCTTTCGAAAGATCTCGTCAATACCTTTAAAACGAATGGTTGAACTATAAATCTGTGATAATTTAAAACAAAGTTATCGATTTTTTTTTTACTTTTAACAAAAAAAAAAAAAAATTTTTTTTTTCTTTTTTTTTTTTTTTTTTTTTTTTTTAAATATTGTTACTGATTGAATATGTATATAAGAAAATATAGAAGAAAGTCTTGTGGTGGCCACAACATACTAGTTTCGAGAAGAACTGAAACTCTGTTCATTCTATCTCTCATACCTTTTTTAATTTACATCTGGATTTTCATATAAGTTTCTCAGTACTTTTCTATTCAATTATGCAAAAGATTTTTTTTTTTTTTAACTGGAGCATGCGTAGCAAAAAAGCGTAAAATGCGTAGCGAAAAAATGCGTAACGCATGCGTAGTTAAAACTTATTTAATAAAAATGCTCATATTTCGTAAGATATTTAACATTCTTGCATTCTGTTTACATTATGCTCTGTTTAATATAAAGTATGGCATATTTCCTAAAAATGGCTTTTCATAAAGTTTAATACCCTATTTTTTAAAATTAATTAAGTGGATTATTATTATTATTATTATTATTATTATTTTTTATAAATAATAATAATAATAATAACAAGAATAATAAAAACATTATATATGCATAAATATACGTGGTAGACTCATAAAAGTTATATAGATAATGAAAAAAATCCTCATAATCACATACTACAACCAAAACACTTTTAAAGCATTGCTTTTTACAGCAGGATCCAAAACATTTTGATTTTTGTTAAATTTTTTTACTAGTCCTCCTATCCTCTTCAAGACACTATTTTTACTGAAATATATATAATATATTCTATACACTACCAAAATTTCAAGATGATTCCTAAAGAAATTTCTAGATATTTGGCAAAACATCTAAATTCGAAAGTGCCCAAGTACTTGTTGTTAGACAGTGTATAAATGAAATGTATAAGGTGAAAATTCTTACATTGAATACATGATATATTATATATGGAGTGATGCCATAAAATCTATGTTGATACTTTATATTATGACCCAGTAGTGATATTTAACCTCTCAGCTGTAACATTATAAAAAAATAGTTTTCTCTAGTAAGCAATGTATTTCAGTTTTATTCAGTAAAATATTTCAGAAATTTAATCATAACGTAGAGTCAATGCGTACATGTACTAATGTTTATAAATACAAATATTAATGTTTATAAATACTTAAAACAAATTTTATTTAATGTAAATTTTCGTCGACCAGGGAGGTTCAATTATTCTTTTTAAAGCACTGAAGTCTGAGGTATGAGAAAATCACAAATGCTTTGAGGGATACATATATATATATATATATATATATATGTATATAGTATGGCGAAAAATTAATCTGAATAGTTTAAAAAAACAACGTAATAATAATAATAAAATTGGCCATATTCAAATAACAAATCCACATACTCAATACCCTAGAAAAGGAAACAATTGCAAGACATACAAATATAATTATAATGTAAAAATTTGGAAAATTAATGCGTAAGAAAACATAAAAATTAATCCAGGCCGAAAATATTAAATAACCCAAAACACGTTGAACCATCATCAGGGGAGACCCTGAATGCAGAGTGGAAACATGATGTTTCAAGTTTTACCAGAATTAAAAAAAAAAAATAATAATAATAATAATAATCTTGTGTGTCGCTCACACGATTTTCTGTTACTGTTAAATTTATTACTATTAATACAGGTTTGAGATTAAGAGGTAAGATAACGAGTACTTTTATGTAAACCTGTGTTAAACAATTCAATTAGGCGTCGGAAGAGTTTTATATGATAATTATATATGTGTTAGGAGGGGTTACGCCACCTCAACCCCCCCGTTTCATTAATGCACCTATATTTACATAGAATTTAAATCTGTTAGTAAAATTAAAAGTTCACTTAAAATTATTCGGAAAATTTTCACAAGCAGCATTCATTGAAACTTATCAATCTTTATCAAACATTTTCAGCAACAAACTTATATTAACTTCAAAATACAACATTTGGACCTTCTAAAATTATTCGTCTTTAATTCATTCTAAGAGACACAGGCAGAGATCGGACCTTAAAAACTTGACTACGGTAATCAGGAAGCCTCAAAATGTGTAAATATACAAAAAACAAGTGATGAATACTTAGCTTAAAAACATACATTATTTATTATATCTTCATGAGACATTCATTTCAATTACCGAACAGGTTGCCTGTAAATGGCAAAATATTATTAATAAAGCACATTCACTAACAACAAAAAAGAACGTTATTGCTTAAATATTTGCAGCCCTGTATATCTTACAAAGATTATATACAAACCACATGGTGCACCTAAATGTAATCATATAGCAATAATACATGGCCCAGCCTGAAATACACTTCCATCAATTTTCAACTATTGTCGCACTTTTATCTATTTCTTTTGTAGCCCTGTAAACGAACAGTGAATCATTTCCGTACCCGATTCTACATGAGACATGTTTTTACCTATATAAAATATATATATTCATTTCATTTGGTTTAGTGCAGTGTATAGTGCAGTATATATATGTTAAACTCTACTTACCAGCACTTCCCCCCCTAGACGTAATGTATTTGAAGTCTCTTGGGCGTCCCTGTACACGAACCATTTACTTCATCTCAACGTAAAGCTTAGTGTAGCATACCTATATCATACACATTGAGAATATCGAGTTTGAACTTTCTCTTACTAATTGATCTTCAGCTATGCTGATAACGCGCATACAGACACACAGACATACACACAGACCATTCGCTAAAAACATGATTTTAGGATTCAAGGGACCTCAAAACGCGTAAATATAACAAAATATCCCGTTCAAAAATTTGACCCTAAAACAATACTTTCTCTACCTTATGGGTAAGAGAAAGTAAAAATGCAGCTTAGTTACTTACACATTACATAGAGAAAAATGAACTTAACTATTCAGATTCTGGATTAAAAAAAAAAAAAAAAAAAAAAAAAAAAAAGAAGAAGAAATATTTTGATACAAGTATCTTTTTTTAACACTCAATAATACATACAGATATAAAAAACTTATAAAATGTCTGTAAAAAACACATATCAATTTAGTAAGTGTTTAAAAATCGCCTTCAAAAATTTTCCTCGAACTGTACGTAAATTATTCTTAAGAATTTGTAGAGTCTATGTACGTAATAAATTGTTAATATTTGTGATATTCGTTTTTTTTTTTTTTTTTTTTTTTTTTTTTTTTTAAGTTATTTCTTTGTTTGATTAAAGCTTGGTTCACATAAATGCTGCATCTATCATTAACCTTCCAACGGGCGCGCGTATCTGAGAGATACACTTGTGGTAAATCTCGTTGTATATCTTAAAGTCAGAGAGCATTTGAAACACTTATCTTTGGCTATTCACTCAGTATATATTGATCTATTTTTAGTTATCTTTTGAACCTTGAGACAATGATATGAAGCTGAATATTTGCTATTTGTATTTGAAAAATACGCGCGACCTTTCATGTAACGTTTTGTTATATTTGATTTTTTTTTTCACTGCTAAAAACGATTGTTTGTTGTTTTTGTTTTAAACATTATTATTTTAAATATTTTTAAAATTAATTAACTTATAATTCCGATGTTTCTTTGATTTTTTTATATTGATTTTGCGCTTTCAGTTTCATTCTTTCAGTTTTGTTTTAATGTCTAAAAGTTCCAACTGAATGTTCTTATTAATCTTCAAATTGTTATAGTATAATTAAAATATTCAGATACTTTAAAATACATATTTTACAGTAGTGTATGTGAAAACCTTTCATGTTTGTATAAGCAGCGCGCCCGCTAGAAGGTTAATATAGCTTGTTTTTGTTGAAATTAGTAATTTCTTTTTCATAATTCAAAGTCCTTGCTACCATGTTGAACTAAAAAACATAACAGAATACCTGTTAACTCTGAAAAAAAAAAAAAAAAAAAAAAAAAAAACCTATAAACATAAAGCTAAACTGAATTTATCACTGATTAGTCTCCTATTTACATGACTTAATATACGTCTTTTAGTATAAATGTACCTTACATATATTTTACTTATAACACTATATTCATTGTGTAAATTTATTTACTGAGGCATTCTGTTATATATGCCAACTGAAACACCACAAGTATAGAAATATTTCATGCCGAATTTATTTAAAATATTTTATGTTAATTATTTTCTAAAATAAACTATTCTTGTAAATAAAATACACCAATAAAGCAACATATTTATTATACAGGTTTCATTCATTTAGAATAGTAAATCTGTACTAAATTGAAAGAAATAATTCAAATACAATATTATAAAGTATAATATTTCCTTGAACATATATTTGTACATAAAATGAAATTAAGAAAAATAATTACTTAAATATTTAAATAAGTTTTGATTTTTAACGTGCTAAATACATTTTATTTTATTATTGAAATTTATGTAAAATTACTAAAAGTAACACAAAAATTATTTATTATATATAGATTTACTTTTTGAACATACATATGTAAGGGGAGTATTGTAATCATGTCAAAAATCGGAATTAGAGATTTTGGTGTTTCTAGAAGATTTGAGGTCCCATGAATTCATATTTACCATATTTACGATGATGTATGTATGCGTGTGTGTGTGTATGTCTATATGTATGTGAGTGAAAACTACAGCGTTTAAATGCCTTATTCGATTGATCTGAAAATTGATGCACATGCTACAAACCACTGCCGCAAGAACTGCATAAATTTTGGCGAATCTTGCAAGCAATATTTTTTTTTTTTTTTTAAGGACGCAGCAAAATATTATTTTTCATCATGGTCTATCATCTCAAACTTATTGAAGGACAATAGTATCTAAACAACATACTATACAGAGAAAAATACTCAAATACACTATTGTAATTTTCGTTTCTGTTTATTTAACTAATTTTCTTACCTTAATAAGTTAATTATTTAATACGTTAATTTGTTTAATACGTTATTTATTTAATATTCAGAAAATCGAGTGGAATCACTCCAGTTTTTTTAATTATTGAACTAAATAAAAATTCTAATTTTTATCATATATTTTAATTTAAATATTTAGAACGGAACTATTATATAATACATATTTTATTTAAGTAAATATTACGTATATGTCAAAAAAAAAAAAAAAAAAAAAAAAACCTTACAATTTGATACCCTTAAGTTTTAATGTAAATTCTCTTAATGAAACATGAATTTAGACAAAAAGTTAAAAAGTTTCACAATATGTAGACGTATATCTATCGGTGTCTAATTGTAAAAAAAAAAAAAAAAAAAAAAAAAAAAAAAAAATGTCAAAAGGAACTTAATCATCTACCTAAGAATATTAAACCCGCCCATTTAATTCATAATTTATACTGAAGTATGCTTATCACATTCCATTACCCTTCCAAAATCACTTTGATGAAAATATTTTGTAAAATATAGCCTTTTTAAATGAAACTTTTTCGGATGTCTTATCTCCTAATTTCAGAGAAACGCTAACTATTTTTTATTTTACTTTCGACCTAAATTAAAACTTTTCTTTTACATAAACATTTCAGTAGTTTCTGAGGCATGTTGATAAGTATTTTTTTTTCTCTGTTTCTCTACTTAGTAAGTTAAAATTAAGTTTCACTCAAACATTTACACTTTTACATTCCGGAAATAAGATTTTTTTAATGCAGATTATTGGTTTAATGTACATTGATACGTGCACGAATTAACTTTAATAAGAAAATTTATTGCTGTTAAGTACTTTGTAGATATAAGATTGGATAATAAAGAATGTTTAAAAAAAATTCCTTAACAAATTTTGAGATGAACAAACGAAGTAAGTAAACTAGCTTAAGTTTTAATTAAATTATTAAATATTTACGCAGAAATAACTTTGATAAACTTTAAATGAAGCTATGAGAATATGTTTGGTAATAATACAATAATAATAATAATAATAATAAATATATATAAATATACTTTTTTTTTCTGGAGAAAATGGGTTATGAATTGTATGCATATAAAATCAGCATTTTTGTTTAATGTTTGCATAATATTTTATATTCCTGTTCACAAGTTTAGCAAAATTTGTAAATGATCATTTTTTTTTTTTTTGCCATTTTAAAAACTAATCTATCTCGATGAAATGTTTTCAAAGATTGGGTATTTAAATAATAGTATCTTCTTAAGTTTTTTTGGAAAGATTGGTTTAAGACAACGTATATAGTGGTCCAAAAAACAAATTGATAAAAATCAATAGTATTTGTCATCACCCTGTATCATAAAAAGAAAGAAATGATTTGTAACTGTAGGCTATGATTCCCGAGATGTTGTACAATTTGTGGATACATTTGTGTAAATATAGCGTGGTAAATAAAGAAGACACAAGGATTTATTCTATAACTTAAATTAAATTATTCTAAAATTAATTTATTCTATAAAAAAATCAACCTTTTTTTTATTTATAACAGGAAGAATTTAAACGAAAATTATTACTACTTTAAGATTTAAAAAAAAAAAAAAAAAAAAAACATGCTTTTGAAATAATGTGTCGCAATCAGAATAAAAATATCTTAAATATCTCAAATATATATATGAGCATTCTTATGAAACGTGTTTTCACTGCGTATGTGCGAACGGTAAAAAAAACTTTTTTTGTGTAATTTGATAGCCAAATCTCTTGTTTATTTTTTACCACAGGCATTGTCATAAATTATTGAAATTCATAAAATTGTACTCAATAAATATAAGCAAATTTCAGTTTGTGGCCAAAGTTCATTTTCTTTTCAGGAGTCGTTTACACATTCACGTTTTTTATTATTATTATTATTATTATTATTATTATTATTATTATTATTATTATTATCATTTAGAAATCAACAGATATTTACAGTAAATTACATAAATCATCATAATGCTTTAAATACGCCTATATAAAAATAAATACGCCGAGAATATTGTAATAATTTTCATATTATAGTTTAAATCATAAATGTTTGCTTAGTTCTTTTGTTTAATAACACTGTTCAGCATGAAAATTGCCTCCGACACCATTTCAGCACATTCTCATGTAAAATGACCTCATTTATCCGAATATGACGCCTGTTTTGCTCTATCACCCACCGTTTTTTAGAAATGCCTCCCTATTTTCATCATTTTTCCGTGATTTGATTTTTGGAGGGGGGAGGAAAATTTTAACCGTTAAATATCTTCTGAGGGGCTAAAAGTCTAAAACAAGTCTTCAAAAAGTCTAAAACATGGACATTTGCAACGAAGGTTTTTTTTTTTTTTTTTTTTTTTTTTTTTTTCAGGGGTGGGGGGAATTTGCCTCTAAAATTGTGCATTATGTATTTATTTATTTATTTATTTATTTTTTAATCTGCTATTAATGCTATTTTTTAAACATTATATATATATATTTTTTGTTTTAGGTGTAAAATTAATTATTTTTAATTCTTGAAATCAAATTCATGGTCATAAAATTATCAATCAGGGAAATAAATTTAGGGAGGGGGTGGTGTATCTAGAAAACGGTGGGTGAATGATAAAAATGGAAGTCATATTCGGGTTCAGGAGGTCATTTTACGGAAGAATCAGCAGGTATGGTATCAGATCTCGGGAAAAAAAAAAAAAAAAAAACTGCAGAGCAGTGTTGTTAGTAAATAAATCGCCATGAATTGCTTATTAATATATTAAAACCTAATAAAACTTAAGATTTGTTTTATCTTATTTATATCGTTACACTTTATGTAAAAATGTATAAAATATTTAACAATATGTTGTTATACAAAAAACTAAATTAATTTATGTGGCACTCACACTACTTTCTCTTATCCGACAGCAGTTACAATTTAATGTGTAAGATATGAATTACTGTATAGAAATATTTCTACTTTTTTTTTTTTTTTTTTTTTTTATCACTTCAAATAATTTTTAGGAATGTTTTATTTGAGGAAATTTCTGCATGAGAAAGGTATATCATAATTCTTTTCCGTGATTATAATGCGCACCCAGAAAACCGTGTTGGAACTTCCTGGTGTTATATGTTTTTCGGATATGCAGATAAGAAACGGACAGAAATATATACAAACGCAGGGACAAACCGCTAAAAATGTGATTTTTGGATTCAGATTACCTCAAAACGTGCACATATATCAAAATATTAATTTTGAATATTCAATCCAACGACAATATACTTTGTATACCTTATGGATAAGAGAAAGTAAAAAATATATGAATAAAGAATATGTATAAAACATTTTTTTTCTTTTTAGTAATATATTAATTTTAAATTAATGAAAAATTCGAAAACATCCAATATAGGTATATACCACTTTAACATTTATTCTTCTAGAAGCTCTATTTTTTTAGAATGTGATGAAATTAATATCTTGTAATATCGAAAGGAAAATTAAGAAAAGGAAAATATATATATATATTAATTTGTTTGTTTTATGTAAATAATATTTACATTTAAACCTTTTTAGTCCGTTCAGTGTTTATCGTAGTTATCTCAGGAAATCGCATGAATACGGACTGTGACCACCTAAAATTCATCCCTGCACGGCCCTACATCCCGTTGTTAATGTCCCACTTCCGCACCGGAAGTGCTGTTTTGAATTTTTATTAAAAATTAAAAATCCCTACTTTTAATAAAAGTTTTCCAATTTTGATAAATTGTCTGTGCACTAGGCCAGTCTTAATACTGACGTTTATTCTTTCTATCTTTATGAGTTTCTGAAATACGATAGTCAGAATGTTCTCCAAACACATACACACATACACACTGACCAAATTCCAAAAACCACACTTTTGGAATCAAAAGACCTTAAAACATGTAATTCAGGTGAATACTGGATATCGATTTTATGTACGAACGAAAAACTTTCATTACCTATGGATAGTCGGGTAATTAAAATAAAAATTATAGTAGGGGATAGTGGGGTTCAATAGACTACGGGGTACAATAGACCGCTTCCAATAATTTATTTATTTATTTACTTTTATGGTTTGTATTTTGGTACATAGATAGCAATGTAAGGTTGAGACTGTGGTAGGTCACCACATGATTTTTTGAAATTATGCTGGATTCAGCGACGTAATAAGCAGGGGAAAGCTAAAAATGCTTCGGTGCCAGTAATCGTCGAAATTTTAGGTTGGAACAGTTTTGCATCAGGATAGCGCTGCAACGAAGAAAGTAAGTTGCGGAGTGTGAGTAAATACGAAGAGGCTTTAAAGTTTTGTTAAGTGAAGAGATTGGAGTTGATGGACAATAAGTATAAATATGAATGTATTGGTGATGTAGATGAAGTGTGGAGTAGAAGATAATTGTTCTTAGGTCATCATTTAGTGTTCGGCGAATACTGTGGTGTTAATGAAAGAGTGGGATTAGCGTGGATACATTGGTGGAATAGAGAATCCTTCTACTTTTGTCTAGTTTGAGAAGTGTCGTGGTTCGTCGAGAGCAGTGTGCATCCTATTACAGTATCTTCATTTGGTGAGATCTATTCTGCAATTATCTAAGTTGTTTATTAAAGCTATTTTTCTTAAGTTACTTAAAATTTTATGTTGAGTTTGGCCCAGCTATCCTCCCCGTTCTTAAGCTCTAATAAATCATTATTTGAATTTTAATCGAGTCTCGTACTATTTCTACTTAGTTAAGTCAGTTTAAGATGGGGTCTGCGTCAACGCAAACCTCACAGCAGCCCTGCAATGATGACATTTAGCCAGCAACTTCATACCTAAATAACAATTTAGCTATTTCATTCGTGAAGTTTAGTTTACGGTAGCCAAAAGAAAATATTTTTAGTTAAACATTTTTTCTTTTCGTCTTTCAGGAATAATGATCTGGAACAGGCTATTTAGCACAATAAAGAGCTAAGGTAATCTATTATTATATTGAATCTCATTAAAATATTTTTAAAGAGGATTTTTTTTTTTTTTTAATCATCTGCTGTCAGAAATCCAGACGGGGTACAATGGACCTCTAAAAAACGGGGTACAATGGACCATGGTCCATTTACATCAGTTCTCTGTCATAATAAACTGATTTACGAAATCTGAATTTTTGAAGTGTTAGCTATAAGTTATATATAAAAATTTCAGAGTTAACCTTAATTAAATCTATTATGTTTTCAAAGATGTATAAGAATGCAATTTACTTTCAGATTTCTTCTTATTTATTTTTAATAACCATTCAGTTACTTTTGTATTCATATATTTTTATAAATACCATACAACTGTAACTAACTAAATTAAATATTGCAATTAAAAAATAACAATATAAATAAATTTGACGAAAAAGTCGGTTTTACATTTTGTTGGTTTAATCACAGAAATAAAAGATAAAGAATCTGTTTTTGTGAGATTCATGCAACGAAAATTTTATTAAGATCTCTACATTTACTGGTGAGAGTGTTGCTATACCTCTTGTAATTTTTCAAGCTTTTGTAATGATGAGTTTTCCAGACCCCACAACTTCACAAGAAAACAGCAGAATTCCAATGACACAAAAATTGTTTACATATCATTTTCAAATTTTAATGTTCGTTAATTTACATTATTTGTATGAATCGAAGACATAAATAAACAAATACAATATATTCTACATTTTATACTATTAAAAACATACTACATTAGTACGCTTTTTAAATTTGATCTGTGGTCCATAGTACCCCATGTCATGGACCATTGTACCCCGGGATCGGGGTACAATGGTACATGTTGTTAGTTGTTACTAAAAATCTTACAATAAAAAAAAAGTAAACACAATTATTACTTTCGGTTGAGTGTCACATAAGACCGAATATATAGGTAATGTGCACATATATTTTCAGTAGCGAGAAATTATTACTTTGTGAGTAAACACCTAAAATTTCCAAAATTTGTCCATTGTACTCCACTCCTCTTTAATACTTTCTAATATGCATTATTTGAAAATAGTTTTGAGGATATTTTAATTTTTTTCGATAAGTTAAAAAAATATTTATTATTTCAGTTCTTCTTTCTCTCTCTCTCTCTCTCTTTTTTTTTTTTTTACATAAATATATTTATGATTCCAATGAATATTAAAAATATATTTAGTTGTAACATCATAAATGGTAACTAAGAAACTCTTACAAGAGCTAATTGTCGATTTTCTTGAAAAACATTTATGAGTTTAGCATTGTATACTTTAGAAATATTTGTTGCTATATTGTAGAAAATAACACCCCCCCTCTTCCCCCCACAAAAAAAAGTATAAATGTATAAATAATTTAAAAATGTATATATCCCCAAAAAAATGTATTTGAGTTTATATTTGCAATATCTCGAATTTAAAGATCTAATGCTGATTAATTACGATTTTCATCTACGTTTGTTGAGAAGTTTTCCAAGCATTAGAGACATATAGTTAATTATAATATTGCGATTTACATGTACATTTCCTGAGAAGATTTTTTTTTAAGGTTTATATTCACGTCAATATTAATTTAAATGAATCAAATATTCCAATATAATTTTATTTTACATATGAGGTCTGCAAATTAATATTTATATATCTATAAGCCGAATGAGATTTTCATATTGTAAATGTAATGTAACATAAAACGTGAAAATTAAGTTTCATTTTCAATGTTTTAAAATTTTGCAATACAAGAAAATAATTGCCGTTATCTGCTTTACATATCTATCGTGAAATTTATGCAGAATTTTCTTTTTTCAGAGAAAACTACACACACACACACACACACACACATATATATACAGTCCGTTAAGAAATTATAAGACCACTTTAATTTTGTAAATTATAAGAAAAATAAAGATTCTAATCATAATTTAAATACATAAAATGACATATTGCTCTATATTTTTTTATAATTAGTTTGCAATAACTTTGTATAATGCAATAATTGTTTAATTAAAATATATACTAGTAATAAGTGAAAAATAACCTGTTAAGAAAATATAAGACCACTTGTCAAAAAACAAAATTGTATAAAAAATTAGTATGATATTGGTCCTCCATTTTTCCTGATGACTTCAAACACTCTGTTTTTCATTGAAGCAACCAGGTGATTAAGTTCAGTTATAAAAATATTGTACCATTCTTTTACAATGGCTACTTCCTGTTCATTGGCAGATGAAAATTGTTTATTATTAGCATAAACTTAACGAGATAATATACCCCATGGGTTTTCCATGGGGTTCAAGTCTGGACTTCGACTTGGCCATGGCAAAACATTAATTAATTTTTTTTTAAACCACTCCTGTGTGGATTTAGATGTATGACAAGCAGCATTGTCCTGTTGAAACATCCAGTTAACACCACCTAATAAAGGTACAGATGGTATCATATGGCCATATAGCATAGACTGATATTGTGTAGAGTTCATATGACCCGAAATCCGCTGTAAATCACACAACCCCTCATAACTGAAAGCTCCCCAATTCATTACTGATCCTCCACCCATTTGTCGACTGAAGCATTCTTTTGGTTCCTTCCTCAAGTCATGCCAATAGTGTTTGTAACCATCAGGAACATCAAGGTTAAATTTCTTTTCATCAGAAAATATAATTTGTTTCCACTCATCATTCCATGACATTTTAAGTCCATTTTAATCTTTCTTCTCAAAGGCATTTCAATAACTTTGGTTTTTTCTTCAATTTCATAAATTTCGTATAAATATTTAATTTAAGACACTTCCAGACTGTTACATGTGAAGTTTTCTTGCTGAAACGTTTCGAAATTTCACGACTTGAAAGACCTTTCTTAGTTGACAGTCGAAAATTTGTCTATTATCACGTGCTGTCAAAATATTTTTTCTACCAGATAGTTTTATTTTGTTTGAATAATCTTTTCTAATTGTGGCATTATGAATGGCAGTTCTAGAACGGTTCATTAACCTCGCAATATCTCTTTCAGATTTACCAGAACCTTTATAAAATAAATTTTTTCTCACTTCGTACTCCGATAATTCTTTATCTCGAGGCATCGTGAAATTAATCGTAGATAACACATTCAAAACCTAAGACTTTGCTTCTTAGGTAATACTTTTCCGAAATACTGACGCATGCGCTTTATATTGAGTTTGGCGTCATGTATAATATGCTAATTTTCTCAGGTGGTCTTATAATTTCTTAACAGTCACAGTCTTTAATTTTTAGAAAAATGAATAAGTTTTAATGAAATTTAATTTAATTTTAAAAGTTGGAATTAGTATAGGATGCGTTTTCTTATCAATTTTAAATACGCAACTAAAAATTTTCATATTATGCTTTCTTCTTTAGAAATGCACCAATACGTTTGTGGTCTTATAATTTCTTAACGCACTGTAATCTATAAACAATTTCCAGTAGATAAAATGCATAAAGATTCTAAGTTATGCTAATACGAATACCCGGTGATGAATGGGTTTAAATAGTGCTTATAAAGTTTTTAAATTGGACAAAAAATAAGAAAATAAAATGAAGAAACTATAAGGTGGAATTCAAAATAAAATAAAATAAAACAAAATATGTTTAGTTTAATCATATTGCAAAAGTTTTGAATAGATGGGTTCCAAACCCAACTCAGTCATAATAATTTGAACTTATTGTGAGACAAACAAAACCACAAATAAACAATTAATTTAAATAAAAAAAATACACGTTTATTTATTTATTTATTTTTTCGACAGAAAAAAATAAATAATTACTCACTCATAAATAATAAAAATTGTAACTCTCTCCCCTTCTTTTTAAATTTTTTTTACGTGTCAATAAATATATTTTCTTTTATGTCTGAAAGAAAATGAATGTGTAATTGATATTTTTATTAACTAGAAAAGCCACGGTTCAGAAACGAACATAATTCTGAATTCGAGAAATTTTTTTTTTAATCAAACTCTAAGGGCCCTATTCACCAAACTTCATTGATCGAGGATTAAACCATAGATCAGCAAATCCATGAATAAGCTAACACTGAGGGAAATTCGTATTTAAAATCAGCTGATTATGTAACCCATGGATTAACTGGAAGGGAAATAAAAGCTTCGTTTTGACTGGCCAAGAATTTATTCTCCGTTCTCCTTCGTTCGGATTTGAAGATTAGAAACGATAAAAAGCAAATTGGCAAAACTGATACACGGTTGGGTCTTGTTTACTTCGCTTTTGTTTACGCACGGATTAAGAATCGGTCGCCATTTTTTTACGAAGATGAAGGCCGACGGAAATTTAGCATGACTTTGTCACAAGGATCATTAGCGACAAAAAGTCTTTGTAACTATAAGTCTCAAGTTGTAAATATGTAAATTAAGAACCAATTTTACTTTAGAACATTTTTAAAAAGAATAATCACGCATACGACAACTGTTTACACTAGGATTTAAAATTTTGATTGTTATGGATAAGAGAAAAAATTTCTCCGAACTACGCCCCCCCCCCACACACACACACAAGCAATGTCCCTGACTGTAGACCACTTACAGAAGCTATTATCAAGCAGTCTTCAAAAATTAGGTATTTTTTAATTGAAATATTTTTAAATAACTTTAACTAGCTGGCCAGAGACCCATGAAAAATTTTACCAAAAAAAAAAAAAAAAAAAAAACATGCTCTCACCAATCGTAATTTAGTCTCTGTAAAAGTAGCATAATATTAAAATATTAAAAATTCAAATATTTTTAAATAAAATCTAAACGTAGCTCTAGTTCAACGTAAAATACACTCAAATCAATGAAAAACAAATAAACCAATCAAATCTCTCGTAATACCAGTAGCTCTAGTTCAACGTAAAATACACCAAATCAATGAAAATCAAATAAACCATTCAAATATCTCGTAATTCCTCATAACGCAGCTCTAGTTCAGCATAAAATACACTCAAATCAATAAAAATCAGATAAGCCAATCAAATCTCTCATAATACCTCATAACGTCGCTCCAGTTCAACGTAAAATACACTCAAACCAATGAAAGTCAAATAAACCAATGAAATCTGTCGTCATTCCTCATAACGTAACTCTAGTTCAAAGTAAAGTACACTCAAATCAAAGAAAATCAAATAAACCATTCAATCTCTTGTAATTCCTCATAACGTAGCTGTAGTTCAATGTAAAATACACTCAAATGAATGAAAATCAAATAAACCAATCAAATATCTCCTAAGATATTCCATTCTGCGTCATTATAGAAAAGGGAAGTTTTATTTTCATATTTTTATTAATTAAAGCAAAACTAATCAAAAACTCGATCAAAATCTAACTTCGATGTGCACAATGACCCTACGGCGGGTACCTTTGTGTTAAATCACGTGACTGTCCGAGCTACCGTTTTCGAGAACAGTGAAATATACATATATATACAAATATTGTTCACTTAATAGTATAAGATTAGTTCTTCTTTATTTTAGTTAGCTCATTAGATTATTTATTTAAAATATCTATTATGAGTTTGAGTTGTTTTAAATTCCATAATTTAAAAAGTTAGCAATATCTAGTTATATATGAATAAAATACACTGCTATGAATGGATATATGAATTTTTTATAAAATTTGGAATAAGTTTTAAACTTAAACATAACCAAACAATGCAAATGTAAACAGATTTTTCCTAGTTTCATTTATTTACGAGTTTTCAGCAGTTATTTCGGGTACATTTCTAAGTAATTAATAAAAAGTAAAAAAAATTATATACAAGTTTATTAAATAATTGTATGATAAATTGGGGAAAATATATAAATTAATGAAAACTTTATGAGCTAAAACCATAAATTATGAAACATGCAACAATTGTTTCCGTCGAAGTAGAACCTTTCATCAGGCAGAAAAAAGTAAGCACGATAATTCGACACGATATTATAGTTGTATACATTTGTAATTTAAGGTGCTAGTTTAGAAACTACATTCAACGCAAATAATTTGGTGCATTTTCTATACATTATAGTTATATCATTATATCATTATATCATTATATCAAATATATTTGTTTAAAATTGAAAAGTTAAAAATTTTTGCTATGCTACTCATTAAAATAAATGAATTTGTGAATTAATCTTTAACGATTAAGCTCATGAAAGTGAAGGAAAAGATATATATCTTTATTGATAGCGAAAATCGCTTAATCAGCAAAATTTTATTTGACATAACAGAACAGAGTATAATGTCGTCAGAAATGATATTAACTTAATTCAATTTTAAATAAGTAAAAACACAATGATATATGTGTATCATTAAATAATTAAAGCATATTTTTTAATCAAACTCTTGTTCAAAATCAGGTATTTAAAGACTGTGTTTCTTAAATATATATATATAATCATCAAAATGATTTTAAAAGAAATTTGCTGCTGATAAAACAAAATTTATATTTCTTTCATGTTCAGTGTTTACGAAGCTGAGTTGCGGAGTGCGCATGCGTTACGAAAAGATCCGAGAATTATCTCTGTTAATCCTTCGATATTCGAAGATCAAAAACGAAGTGTTAAAGTAGCCAGTTAACCTCGGATTTTCGTTGGAGAATGCCAATTTTCGTATGATCGTGCGATTACCGCTCATCCGAGGTTTAATCCGAATGTTAAGAAGTTGATGAATACGACCCTTTGTACAAAACTCGGTCAGATGCTGCTTGCGTGCCAATACGGTGGGGGGGGGGGAATTCCAACCTTAAGGAGTGGCTTTTTTAAAGCTCAATTGATGTTCTCTTTGGAAAAACTATATTATAATAATAATAATAATAATAAATAAACAGAAATTATAATCTTTATGACATTACACTTGAGAAATTTTTTGCTGAAAGTCTAACTTCAATGGGTAGTGTGCCAAAAAGGGTTTTAATATTATACTCAGATGCTGATAATTTTAAAAAGGATACGTCTTTTAACCAGGGATTGAGGGCAAAAATAATCCCAATACAAAACATGCACAAAAATACAAAAAATTATACATTTAGTAAAATATAGTACCATATACATATACTTAAAATCTCTGTGCTTTTTTGTATCTTCTTCAGACTTTTTTGAAACTCTATTAATGGTTATTAAACTCAGGAAATATAATTCTTGCTTCTTTTTAGGGTTTTTTTTTTATGATGGGTGGCTTCAAATTATGATAGAATATTTATCTTTTTTTTTAATTATTTTTTTATTAGCATATTAGTTGGATATTTATTGTGTAAATACCATCTTTTGAAATGAAATGTTTATGTTTTAAATTCAATATGGAAGTTTGCCTTTTTTTCCCCATGAGTTTTGAAATCTAAAATTCAAATTTTATCAATTTTACAGCAAAAACAACTTAATCTAACGCATGCACGCGATAACTATTACATATCTAAACCCAAAATGGAGATTAAAATTTGGAAATAATTTTTCTCGATTTTTAAAATTTAAAAAAAAAAAATCCAATGGGTAATTAACATAAAGAATCTTTTTCTTGCATTCACGGACGGCCAGTGATGTCATCACTTCGCCTGCGTATAGGTCATTAAAAATCATTTTTAAATTTTTGAAATCAATGAAGGTAGTGAATCAACTATTTGTTTCTAAATCAGTTAATGTAATAGTTACACTACAATATAAAAAAGTCGATTCTTACTTGTGAAAATAAATAAACATATAATGTTTTCTTAAAAATTATTAAACTCACAAATGGGTCATTCCGAAAAAAATTTAAATTTCACATTTTAAAACTTAAAAAATAAATTAATATTTACAAAATAACTTTATATTCCAATGGTAGCCAAAAATGCATACTTTATTATGGCATAAAATTTAATTTGATAAATCAAGTATTTTTAAGGATTTTCTTCGTTTTCTGTTAAAAAATGGAGAATTTTGTCCACTATGTTACATAAATGTTTTTTGATTTATCTGTGTTAGATAATCATTTACATTGAGCTTTACTCCTGTAAATATATGCAAGTACATTAAAAGTTGTCATACACATTGTAAAAATTATCATAAATTTAATTATTTTATTTTTTTCTTATATTATAGTTCACTATGTTACGAATATACAACAGAAGAAAATAGTTTAATTTTCTATTAAATATTTAGTTTACAAAACTCTTGTTTTTATGTTTTATAAAAGGACTATAATTCATATTTAAAAAAAAAATACATTTATTTTGCATTACTATGTTTGTTTTATTTAATATTGATAAAATAAGCTTCTGTAACAGAGTGGACACCTTCTGTAACAGAGTACAAATATTTTATAATACTGGTCATTTTTTCCCTTGAAAATAGGAGGAAGGGAGGGAGCCAAAAAAATTGCAAACATTAGTTAACGATTTAATGGTGTTTTACACAATTCTTGATATATGTCCTTATGCTTTCTTACAAACATCCACACTACATGGAAATTCATAATATACTCGCACACCCTGCAATTTAAGTGTGGGCTCAGGTAGCATTTCAATGATCTGATCAAATTCTATGTATGAAATATCTTAACCATCAGCTTTGAAAAAATTTGCACTATTATTAGCGATTTTTCAAACTAATAACTCTTACTTCTCCATCATTCATATCTTCTTGCGTTACTACAGCATATTTGAATGTTAATTTATAATGTAGTGTAGAATATCTGTGTAGAATTTTGCAAGCACATGGACTCCAGCTTTTATATCTTTTTGAAATATTTATTTTTATTTTTCTCAGTTCTTCATCCATGGACAATAGTTCATCAGTTTTTCATGAAGCCGATAAGTAAGCATTAGATATTTTCAGCTTTCAGTTGTTGTTGAATTTAAGGCTGATTGACTTCGCTGGGGTCCAAGGAATAAATGTATTGCCCTTACATTATGGTTTTTCTATGGAGTCTTAGCACACATTTACGTGAGTGTCAGAAAAAAACCAGAGTAAACTCTGCATAGTTAAATTGATGAGCGTGGCCTAGTTTCGAACCTGGCACTACCCATCTACCTTATTATTTCAATCTGTTTATCTTTAATTAAGTATAATGTAACCTTAGTTGTATCTGTAAAGGAATTAAAAATTTAGTAGCATCCTTTATATTATTACTGCATAATATTACAATCAGCCTTCCTCTTCAGCATGCCTCTACATAATCAACAGCTCCTTTGTGGTGACCTGCTTCGAAGAAACTCCAAGTGCGCTACTTAAAATCAACTGCATGCTTCTTAAATAAGTAATTTTTTATTTTTATTTTGCCGATATTGTTTAAAAGGTGTATCGGAGAAAATGGAACAATATTTATAGTTTCAGAGTCTTATACTTTTTTCTTATATAGGAAGAAAATATAGCAATAAATCCATATTTAGAAAATAATTGGTAAGTTTTCGTTAATTGAAGTGCATTATGTTTTGCATGAAAAAGAAAAAAAAAATATATATATATATATGTATTTAAAGGACTATCACAAACGAAATTTCATTTTAATTTACGTAGTTGTTGAATAACATAAAATTTCGATTTACAAATTCATTCAATGAGCATTTCTACCGCTGTTGCCTCTTAGAACGAAAAATCTGTAGTCAAGAGTACAATGATTACTGTGTCTATAGTTTTATTAAAAAAAAAAAAAAAAAAAAAAAAAAACAGATATATTAACTTCCTTCTTTAAGAATTTTTAACAGAAAAGAATATGTATATAAAATGAAAATCAGCATTAAAAATAAAGGTATTTGCAAAAACTTCTTGATTCTTCTTGAAGTCACTTTAAGCATACATTTCGTAAGATACCTCTTTCAATTCTCTACTCCTATAATTAATATGTTAAAAGTGTAAGAGAACATTCACGTTTGCCTATTAATAAGTAGATATATGTTGGAATTATCTAATATATGTTATTAATTATGTTATTATGTGTTATCTAATATATGAATTATCTAATATACATATATATATATATATATATATATATATATATATATATATGTTTTTTATTTCTTAACTCTTTCACATATTGAAAATGATCCACCAGCGGCCGATATGGTCTGCTTTTTTAAGTTTTCAGGCAGACGATCCCGAAATTTAATCCACGGTCACGATCATCAGACTGGCCACTCGGATCCCTGCCAGCCTAGCCATTCCATGTTTTTTTTTTTTTTTAAGGACTGAGGACTATTAGTCTCAATCTGGGATTTTTGCGGTGTCATTTTTCGATAGTTGGACATTTGTCGAAATCATTTTTCGGTAGTTGGACATTTATCGAAATCATTTTTCGGTAGTTGGACATTTGTCGAAATCTAAAATTTATCGAAAATATAATAGAATAGTTTGAAAGTGATGTTATAATTTGAAAAAAGAAACTAATTGTCCTCCGTCCTAAACTAAATTCTGCTTTTGCCAGAATTTCATCAAAATCCTTCTTTTTTTTTTTTTTTTTTTTTTTTTTGAAAGAAAAAGAAAAGAAATGAAAATTAGTAATAATCAGTATCGAAACAACCACTATCGAAAAGGTTTTTTTTTTTTTTTTTTTTTTTTTTTGCATTACGAAATAAAAAGTGCGCGTTCAAAATAAAATAAAAGTAAGTAAAAAAAGAAAATTAATTTAATGATTTAATTTTTATATAAAATATGATCGCGTGCTATCTTAAAAAGTAGACTGATTTTTTTTTTTTTTTTTTTGTTAAAAATGAAAAACGGGTTCCTGTCCCTATTGCCTGTGACAATAGCTTACCAGTGGGCTTCCAACTGGATGCTTATCAGATGACTTTCGAAATGGTCAATATTAAAAAATTTAAATTAGCAATTTTGTATTTGAATCCCAATTGCATATGAACAACACTATATGTGGTGTACATTATATTTCCTTTCAATTTTTTTTTAAAGCAAGATTACGGGCTACAGTCACTTAGAAAAATATCCAAAGAAAACATCATACCGTCACCTAGGTCTTGATAAGATTACGTATTGACATTATCCCTCCCCATCATCAACAGCTATTTCAAGTTATTAAAACAGATTATATAGAACTTTCAGAATTATGTCAACTTTATAGGTATTAAACTAGGGTTCTTCAACTAAAATGCGCATTGCTAAATTTTTCATGTCTTTATATAATGAATGTCTGTGTCTATTGTTACAAAATTTTTTTAATGTTTACCTATCAAAATAAAAATTAACTTTCAAGAATCGAATAATCAGATGAACTTTTAAGAATAGAATATTTTGAACCGTATAAAATTTTCTTAAATATTAGTATTGTAAAATGCGGAAAAAACTTAATTTTAATTGGGTATTACCAAATATAATAAAACAAGTACCTCAAATTAATAATGATAATAATAGAAATCATTACGAAAAAGTATTTTTATGGAAAAAAAAAAAAATGTTGAAAAAACTAATTTTTATTCTACTAACGTCTACTTTTATTCAAAATGTACGCTTCCAGGTATTTCTAAAAAATACACAGAAAGAGAGAGAGAGAGATAAATGAGCTTCTAAGAACTCAAAGAACGCTTTAGATTACCGATTAATCAAATGATGCTAAACTTTCTAAAGAACGTACATAAACAAGAGAGAGATTGATGCCGTTGCTAACTGATGAATAATGAACGAAGCAATGCAAGCACTTACTCTTATTGACGACAGAAGCGATCATTAATATTCAGGAGAGTAAGAGGCTACCTTTAAGGAAGTTGCTAAGTTTATCATCAAAGGGCTGGATATCTCAAATGAGTAAATATACTTTATCTGAAATATTTTAAAGAGATGAAACAAATTTAGCACAAAATTATTTTTAAGAGGGGAAATCCACCTATTTCGTACTATTTAGTACATGGGGGGAAAATGTGAAAATACTATGCTCTTAAATAAACATATTAAGATTAAATATTTGTTTAAACACACAAATTTAATCATTCAATAAATTAAGTTTTATTTAGTTTTTTTGTTTTAACCATTCCTTTATATATGTATATATATATCTTAATATATATCCCAAGTAGCACGAGAACGTTCTGTGAACGTCTAATAACGGTTACAGTCGTTCAAACACCGTGTTTCGTGTCAAGAGAACGTTTGATTAGACGTTCAAAAATAGTATTACTTAGAACGTTCTGAAAAGGCTTGCTTTGTACCATCTATAAAACGTACAATTATAGTTCTATGAAAAACGTTCAAGTGTATCACCGTCGTCACACGTTCTGTAACAGTGTGATTATAACAAATGTGACAAAATGCTTTTTTTTTTTTTCAGTTTTGTTTCCTTATTTTCAGTTTCAGATTTTGGTGGCATGCCAGTATAGAATAATTATTGAAATGTAATAGAGATGATTTTTAGGGAAAAAAGTACAAAATTTTAAACTTTAATTACATGTTATAACCATCATAATTATTTATAATTTTATTTAAGTTTTATATTGTTGAATTCTGTCAAACACATTAATCCAGATTACTTTTGCAGATATTCATTATTATTTGCTTCTTAAAATGTTAATAAATTAAGTTATGAAAAAGTAATTTATTTTATTTATTTATTTTGTATATACCAAGAAAAATGTGTTGGATAATTGGGAATTTTTTATCTCCGGTTTTTTATAGGTTTATACACTCTTGAGATGTCCAGAACACAATTCAACCATTCTTTGAAAATGCCTGTCTGTCTATCTTTTTGTGTGTGTGTTATCAAAGTTTTGTGGACTCTGATTCTCACAAACCAATGGACGGAATTTAACCAAACTTTATGTTAGACGTTAAACTAATTTGCTAAATATCAGGAATATTTAATTAGGTATTGACCTAAATATCAGCTTTGGTGCTCATTAGCCTTTGGAGTGTATCACCAGATAGGGGTCGCTTCTATGCTGTAAATTCCCCCTTTTATGGGGAGATTATATCTCAGCTTCTACAGTGCACAAATGCACCAAACTTAATATGTGAAACAGATATTATATAAAACTACGCTGATTTAATACATGTGCGTATACTGATCAACTGGGGGCGCTGCTCTCCTGCAATTTAATCCCGTTAACGTAATGGTAATAATTCAGTTTTTGTAATATAAATAATTATAAATACACTAAACTTGGTATGTGAAATTAATATCATATAAAACTTTGCTGAATCAGTTTGCGTGCTTATCTGACAAGTGGAGGCATTGGTATGCTGCAATTTAATTCCATTCAAGGGAACGCAATAGCTCATGTTCTATGATTTATAAATGCTCTAAAATTGGTACGTGAAATAGATATTACGTAAATTTTACTGATTGACTTGAGTGCATATCAAATGACAGGTGACACTGCTACGTTTCGTTTCAGCTTAAGGGAAGGCTATACCTCATCTTCTATAATACGAATATTTATCGAAACTTGTATATGAGATATATATATAATGTCAAAATGTGCTGCTTCAATTTCGGTATATATCCACCGACGGATGGTGCTGCTATTACTTTCTGCGATTTTCCAGATATCTGTATTTCAGCATCTTTTGGTGAAGAATGTAAATTTCATATATAAAAATATTAATTATAAGAACCTGCGTTGATTAATTTTATATGATTAAATTAATAAATTTTAAAATTTTATGGATGCTGTATCTCACGAACTATTAAACGTAATTTATTCAAACTTGGCTTACTTGGACTGTGACCTAAACTGGTGGCGATTATATTTGTTAATAAATCGTTCAATAGGTGGCGCTGTCATATCATTATTTTCAGAATTTTTAATATGGCAGAATAGGGCAAAATTTCGTATAAATGTACATAAGTGAGCATTGTTTTTAACTTTTCCATGGAAAATTAAATATGTATATATATATATATAAATTTATATTAGTAATATTTAATTTTAAAAAGTATGGGCGATTTGTACAGCACAGTGCTTTCGCTATTGTTTTAAAATTTTCAATATTCTTGTGGGAAAGGTCGTCTATGCTTTTAAAACGAAAGGGTGAACCCTAAATCTGTGATAATTGAAAACAAAGTTATGGATTTTTTACATTTTCCATTATGTAAAATACATTTCTTAAGATATATATTTTGAATACTATAAAACTTATTTTTTGGATATTTAGCGTTATACTTATTTGAGATGAAAATCTTATACCTTTGCCATGGAAAATAATTTTGATAGATTATTTTAGCAAATAATATTTACGGCATCCACCTGTGCAGGAAAATATAGAAGAAAGTTTTATGAATGCTTCAATATACCAATTTTTAAAAAGTTTAAGTTTTGAATAGTATGAAAATTCTGTATTAAAAACGGGTGTTATTGAATAAATCATGTTTTGCTTAATGAACAGAAATTTTTCCCACCAGTAAACGGCCATCTGCCGTTCCGTTACACCGGAAGTTCGTATTCGTATGCAATCCAAAGTCCACAGCTTCTGCCTGCTTACTCAGTGTATTTGGATTTTGTATTCATTTCTTAAGTTATTCGCATTTGGATACGAGCTCTTACAGATAAGTTTTTCTCTTTTGTAAAATTTTGCATATGCATTGAAGTCTTAAAAATTTAGTTTATTAAAATGAAACTCATATATGTTATATCGAATTCCCCATCTGATTAAAATTTTAATTTACAAGAAACCAAATTATTATTAGTACCAAATTAATAAGTGCAATAGTGAGACTAAGATCATTCAAAGAAAGGTTTCAAAATAAAATTCATTGTTGAAGAGCCAGTTTCATGTTTTCGCAGGCAGTACAGTTATAGTATAGGATTTTCATGATTCCTTTTAAATTTTTGTCGCGATGTTGGTAATGACTTTTTATTTATTTTGGTATAATATTTTGTTAAAAATAATAATAATAATAATAATAATTCTTATTTTGATTATATTTTTATGTTTATGATTTTTAGTCAATTTATGACAATTATTCATATTCTGTATAATCTTTAAAGTATTTCTATGCTTAAAATGATGCTTATAAAGATTGAAGAAGCAATTTTTAAAAATACAGTTTTCCATAAAATAATGTAAGCAGTCAAATTTCGTAATTTTTTCTTACTAGTTCATTGAGTTGAGTCCGCATGCTTAAATATTGTTCATTTTTAAATATTATTTTTTATGCTTGCGTATTTCAATAATTGCACTACTATATCGTTTCTGCAAAAATTAATTGCAACTGATCCACGTTAAAGAAATATATAAAGGATTTGATCATGCATGATTTGACATTACATTTTACATTACACTGTAGAAATGTAAAAGCAGGGAGAAGTATTAAAAAAGAAATAGTTACTAAGGTGAATCTTAATATTGCTGAATATTTTAAATTTTGAAGTTTATTTATTTTATTTTTATTTATTTATTTGTTTACAGAATAAACTTTTAGTTAATTATTTATTTTTCAAAATGTTTCACCACATTTTATACTGTTATATTTCACTGCATGTGTATGTAAAATTTATAAACTCAAAATCAATAATTTAAATAAATTTCGCATACGCATGATTTGAAATATGACAATATTAAGTAAATTTCACGTAATCTATTTAAATAAAAAAACAAAATAATAATAATAATTTTTATTTTTTATATTTTTAAACGTATTTAAAATACACCGCTGTTCAAAATTAAAGAAACAAACCTGCTTTCCCATTTTCTTCTTTTATGCATAACTTTTAAACAAATAAACACATGGACATAAAATTTGGATATCATGTTCGTTATCATATCATTAATCGAATTTTACATAACTTTAGAATAAGTAATAATTTTAAACTAATAATTATTCATTTTTCTCTAAAGTAAGCTTTGGAAAAAATTAAAAATTTCAACAATTTTAGCAAAGAAAACTTAATGAAAAATTGTGTTAATGATGCATTATAGACAAGCGAAGACGCACATTCCTCAAATGCTAAACAAAATCCTCGTTTTACTTTCTATGTTCACTTTTCTTTTACTTTAATAACGGAATTTTTGAAAATAATAATAATAATAATAATAATTGCTAATTTGTATAAACTGTGATCATCACCAGAATAATAAAAACGTCGATAAATAATTTAATAATGAACGCCTTATACGATTTTCATATTTCTATGTAAAATTAAAAAAAAAAAAAAAAAATATTCACACGTGATAAAATGAAGAAAAAAGAAGAAAAAAAAATTGACGACATGAAGAAATATACGGTTTTAATCAAACGCATTTCTAAAATTGCTGAAATTTTTCATTTTTTCAATGTTTACTTTTGAGAAAAATTTACTGATATTTAGTTTAACAATTATTACTTATGCTAAAGTTATATAAATTTCGATTTATGGTATTTTAAAAAACCTACAATCCAAATTTTATACTTATGTGTTTATTTGTTTAAGAATTATGTGGAAAAAAAACAGAAAACGAGAAAACAGTTTATTGTTTAAATTTTGTACACTTGTGTACTTGTTTTAACTAATTTTTATTTTTTGTTTTTCATTGATTGTGCATTATTATAGTTTAAAAATAGAATACGTAACATATCTGGGCATTAATTTGAGATTTCATTGATAATTTAAAAATTAATAAAATACTTTTGTGTTTGAATGCTAAAAGTTTGCAGTAAGTTCCAAAATTTAGACATAAATATTTTTAAATTTTTTGCTTAAGGGCCGTCTTCACTCACCGCCGCTGGAAGCCGAACTAATGTTATTCAATGGGAATTTTTTCTTTGCAAATAACTTATTAAGTAATACATATTTTTAAATTCTGTTTTCACATTATGAAAATTCCCAGCTGTTCAATGGACGGACCATTTTAAAAAAATTATTTTTTTAATTTTTTATATTTTACTTCGAAGCTGCAAAATACGAATTTTCAATATGTGAATTTTTTTCATTTTGCAATTTCAAAATAAAATATTAAAAATTAAAAAAAATATTTTTTCAAAAAAGGTCCGTCAATTTAACAGTTGGAAATTTTCTGAATGTGAAAACAGAATTTAAAATTATGTATTAGTTAATAAGTTATTTGTAAAGAAAATTTTCCCATAGAATAACATTGGCTCGGGCTACCGGCGACGGTAAGTGAAGAGGGCCGTTAACTTATTAAAATTAATTTCCAAATATGGTTATATTCCATTGTTAAATTATAATGATGCAAAATCTAGGAGGGAATAATAATTAATTTCCAGGGGGCATATTATCTTAAAATTTTTCAAAATATTCCAGAACTTAATTTATTTTTTTATTTGTTTTTGAATTCAAATATTTATCTGGAATATTCAAAATACTTGATCTTTTGTTATACCATATTTCAATGCATCTATGTAAAATTTTATTATACCAAGACAATTATATATGAAAAAAAAATATAATAAAAAGATAAAAGAAAAACTACACAAAAAGAAAAAAAGAAAAGAAAAGATAAAAAAGAAAGGAAAAAAAAAAGAAAAGAAAAAATAAGTAAATAACAGACACTATAAAATTCAAGAACTCGAAGCAATTGTTCCGGGTCGAGAAAAGACACAACCCTTCATCAACCGAACAAAGTAGGCACGAGTGCTGCAAAAAATCTGCAACGTAGCTCTTGTATTTGCAGCACTCGTGCCCAGTATGTTCGTCTGACGAAGGTTCGTGTCTTCTTTCGACCCGAAACAATTGTTGCGAGTTCTTCCATTTTATTATACATAAAATACATTTTTAGCACGTTCAAAGAACGTTCAAAAATTGTTTACATAACGTTGTGAGAACGTGTGTATAGAACGTTTTCAGAACGTTTCTACACTATTTTAGAACGTTTACAGTACGTTTTCTAGAACGTTCTGAAAATGTGTATAACGTTTTGAAAACGTTCTAAAAACGTTTAGAACGTTCTGAGACCGTATACATAGAACGTTCTCTGGACGCTTCTATAACACCGATGGTGATAGCTACACGTTCATTGAACGTTCCCTGAACCGTACTATTGTACGTCTTCAAGATGGACAAATAGACGTCTATAACACGTTCAAAGGGAACGTTCTTAGAACGTGTCTGCAGAACTATTTTTGAACGTTCAGAGAACGTTTCGGTGCTGCTTGGGATAAATCTCGTGTCACAATGTTTGTCCTCAATGGACTCCTAAACCACTTAACCGATTATAATAAAATTCGCACACCATGTGCAGTTCGATCCAACTTGAGAGATAGGATAGTTTAAATCTCAAATTATAGTCGCAATTTTAATTTATTGCTAATTATTTGTCTGTTATTATTTGACAGTCACAATTATCTGTTAACTCCAAATGATTCTAACAGATGTCGATACCTTTCGACTGGGTTGAAATGAAAGCTGAAATATATTTGGTGCTGCCATCTACACAAAGAATCTTCAACTTTTTAACCTATTAATAAATTTCGTATAATTCAATTATTTCCACTTTTTAAGTTTTTGGTGTTAGCATAGCCGGCCACGTGTTACTTAGACTGAAGTGTAAATTGAATTCATATTATAATGAAGATAATACAGTGAAATTAATCCTGTTTTTTACTTATTTGTGCTTCATTAATGAAGATAATACAGTGAAATTAATCCTGTCTTTTACTTATTTGTGCTTCATTGATCAAAACTTTATAATTTAATCTGTATATATATATAAATTACGTGTCATGATGTTTGTCCGGGGTAAACTCCTAAACTAAGGAACTGATTTTGATGAAATTTTGCACACTGTGTGCAGTTTGATCCAACTTGAGAGATAGGATAGTTTTTATCTCAATTTATTGTCACAATATTGTTTTATTGCAATTATTTGTTAATTATAGACCTTTATTAAAGTTGCTCCAAAATATCTGTGAGTTCCATTAATTTAATTGTTGCCAAAAAAAAAAAAAAAAAAAAAATACGAGTTCATTTTCTTTCGACATAAAAATAAATACATTTAATCAAACGTGAACGTTAAAAAATTATAAAAAGTTAAATTATGCATCTCACGAAAATTGACGTCATAATCAATTTAAAGATTTTATACACATTGATAAAGTGCTAATGTAGTTCTATCATAGATATAGTAATATATATAGATCTCTCATCCCCATGTTATCGTAGAAAGATTTTTGATGCCGAAAAAAGATAAAAAATAAAAGCTTTGGAAACAGCCATTAAGTGGTATTGAAAAAAAAAAAAAAAAAAAAAAAAAGAAAAAGAAAAGAAAGAAAGAAATATGAATTTGAAACTGTATCTGGAGTCTTCCATTCCCCTTTAGCAAATAAATTATTCATAAATTTTATTTGCTAAAATATTAGTATGTATTCCCGTGTGTATTCACTCGGGGAAAGACGGCCATATTTTGGTAAAAACGTCGTCTTTTCCCAAATGAAAAGGAATAACTTTTTTCTCCCCAATGATCACTCTATTCTATATATGCTATACTATATCTATGAGTTCTATACGCAAGCGAAGTGTGACTCACTGACCGTCTGTGCAGCCAAGAAAAAGATTTCCTATGTTAATTGCCCACTGGATTTTTTGTAAGAAATTATTAAAAATCGAGGAAATTTATTTCCCGATTTTAATCCTTATATTTGGGTATAGATATGTATTAGTTATCGCGGGTGTTAGATTGAATTATTTTGCTGTCAAATTGACAAAATTTTAATTTTAAATTTTTAAACTCTGTCGCCCTTGGCTTTTTTTTTTATTATTATTATTATTTGGCGATCAAAAGCATAACATGAAAATATACATGCCAGATGTATGCATTGTACGAAATGTAATATGTATTATTCATTGTACGTATGTATGACATGTAATATGTATTGTACGAAATATTGTTTCATATTATTCATTACTCTTTTAATATAAGTTGTTAAAATAACCATGATTTTTGAAAGGAATTAAATATTTTCGCCAGATAATTTGGCGATATTCTTTTTTTTTCGCCAAGGATGACAGAAATGAAATCTATTCCGCTGCAAAATATTAGTATCTTACATCAGATATTTTATTTAGACATTTGAAAACAAATTTGACTTCAAACTATGATAGAATATTTATCATTTTCCTTTTAATTTGTATATTATTAGTATATTAAAATTTAAAAGCATGGTATATAAAAAGATTTTTTTTTTTTTTTTTTTTTAAATCTTATAATTATTCTTATCTTAATCCTCAATGTTTCCCATCTTTATTGACTTGAATTTACTATTAAAATTTTAACATACTCAAAAACTTCTCATCACTTCGTTAAAATACACTAAACTTTTCCAAAATCTTTTTGTATTTAAAATGATACATGTATTTACTTTAAATGTCCAATATTTCATAAGATTTCCAATTTTAAAGTTTTAAAATATTTATCAAATTTACTTATTTTTCTGGTTTAGCCTTATTGTTTTCCCTTTTATAACTACAGCTGTTGCCCTCTTTAAAATATTTAAAATGATGAGGTCATTTAATAGTAAAATTATCCATTGTGGCATATATTATATTTCACTCCTCCATAAAAATTGATTTTAAAATCGTCTGTTTCTTTTATACTTTTATTTTAATAGAATTTTAATAGAATTTAATTTATATATTAGTCATTTTAGCAATTTTATCCAAAGTAGCATTAGAAATAATATATATCACTTCTCCATTAAAATTTATAGGACCCTACAATAAAATTAATTTGTGCTTAATATCAACACTACGAAAATTTTTATCAATCGCTTCCAAATTTTGACCTAAGTTTCAAATCTCAACCCTGTGGGTTTTTACATCGGCTACAACGTTTTCGTCTTTGTTCGTAAATAATAATTTAACTGTACTAAATAGTTTACAGCCGTATAATTCAACGTATAACTTAGTCACAGCAACGCGTGGCCGGGTCTGCTAGTATATATATATATATATATACATTATGTGCGTGTGTGAATATGTCTAAAAGTATTATTTTCTTAAATATATATATATTTATATATAGTATATATATTTGTATTGCTATTAATTAATAATTAATGTGGCATAAACAATGCTTCCAGTATTTGGATTTTTCTGCACCACAAAATCCTAAGAGATGTACATGCTTTTTTAAAAACAAATACTATGAAATAAAGAATGAAATGTTTGACACTTCGAAAATACTGTCTTTCAAATATCCTGAGTCTTGATAGCTCAGCATTAATATTTCTGAAAAGTAATACTAATTGAAAAATTAAAGTATTTGTTATATTTTAACATTGTCCCCGATAGCTGATATTTTGCTAAAAAAGTGTTTAGAGTCAAATATAAAAAACACAGGGTATGCGTATAAGAATTACAAAAAAAAAAAAAAAAAAAAAAAAAAAAAAAAGAAAGAAAAAGAAAAAGAAAAAGAAAAAGAAAAAAGAAAGAAAGAAAATCCCCCCTAATTTAGGGAACACCATTATATATATATATATATATATATATATATATATATATATATATATATATATATATATATATATATATGTATATATATATATATATATATAAGTGTGTGTGCGTATGTTTGTAAATACGTCTAAAACAGTTATTTTCTTATTTATTTTTTTTCTAACGCCCTTAATTAATGCGACATAAATAATGCCTCCAAGTATTTGGATTTTTTCTGCGCCACAACATTCTAACAGATATACATGCATTTTAGTAAATAGTATGAGATAAAGCAATAAAAGTATAATATTTAAAAAATACTGTCTTTCAAATATCTGGAATCTTGATAGCTCAGAAATAATTTTTCTCAAAATCAGTACTAAGTAAAAAATGAAAGTATATGTTATAATTCAAAAGTACACCTCAATTTAATTTCTAAAAATACTTTTCATAAAAGAGAATATAATTTCATAAATTTTAAATCACGCACTTAAAATATATTTAAAAAAAAAAAAAATGGGCTATTTGTATAAATCCTTACTTTTTTTTTATTTTATTTTTTTTATAAGTTCTCGGAACTGTGAGGTATTCTTGATTAAATCACTGATAAATGGCACTATTCCATGTTTTTATATTACGATCCACTACAGAAACTGCGTATCACATTTCATTGAGCTGATTTTTCAAGGAATTAAAATATGAACTATATATTGATATCTTCATTTTTACTATTCGAATTATTACACATATTCGAAATATAAACTATTATTATTTTTTTAAATTTTTTATTTTCAGTATTTTTCAATATATATATATATATATACATATATATACATTTTTTTTTCACCATTTGGAATACTACTTAAACTCCTGCTTCCTGTTACTAATATATTTAAACTGCTTACTGTAATGCTGCTCTTAAACAAATTATTCTGAATGTAAGATAATTAATTTTTCAGATAAATTTGTAAGTATTATCCTATAAGCCACATACATCCATAAGACATTTATAAAATTTACAAAATGATCCATTAAACTGCTATAAACATCCTACAGACATCTAATAGCACAACAAAAAATATCACTCTTTTTTAAATCCATTAGATGTCAGTTAAACTTCCAAATATCTTGTTACACCTTACAGATATTGAAAATATCTAAATCTCGTGTTTTCATCTAACATGGTATATTTATAAGACGTCGAAAAGGCGCGGCTAAATTTCCTCTACGTTTAAACATCTAATAGATATCTATAATAATTACAGTATATATAGGACTTTAAATAGACATTCTTAAGATATTTTGTACCTTTTGTGGATCCATTGGATGTAATTCAGATATCTAATAGATATAAGTGGCTGTGTGGGATTATTTTTCATTTATTTATCTTTTTTTAAACTTGAATTTAATTCCAGTATTGAATTTATCTGGCTTTCATGTTTGATTGATTACGTTTGGTTACGAAGAAATGGACAATGACATCTGTATTTTTTATTTATTTATGTATTTATTTATTTAATTTTTGCTTATAGATATACAGAAATTCACATATTATTTCCATAAATTAATAAATTACTGGTCTTTACTACTGGATTTCGAATATCCTTTTTAATGATACCTCTTATTTATTCATGTAATATTTCACTTTTCTTCCTATAAAATGTTTGAAAAGGTTTATTCACACGCATATGTATATAATATATATATATATATATATATATATATATATATATATATATACATACATATATATATATATACTAGGGAGCTCTGTCCCCTGATCACTCCACTCACCAACCCCCGAGGGAGGCTTGGCCTCCACCCAAGTCATCCCACTTATTAACCCATGCGAGATTCTGCCCGACTATTTGCTGATGTGCCTTTCACTGAATAGGAATAGGAATATTAATAGTGCGTAACACAAAGCAAAAGCATAAAAATATTATAGAAATCCTCACATTCAATGTCAATTTGAAAGACATAATATTTAATACCACGGATATTTTAAATGAAAAAAATCCCCCACACACACTCACAAAAAAAAAAAAAAAAAAAAAAAAAAAAAAACGAACTTTTTTTTTATTTTTTCGAGATTTTTCAAGCTGTTTACTAGGAAACCAAATTTCTGTCGTAGTTTTCCCTGGTGGAGTGTGAGTTACATGTAATTACATTTTACGTTAATTACCCTCAAAATTAGTACATTTGAAATCAAAATGTCATCTCTAAAACATCCTAATTCTAATCACTATTTTCAAAATCATTCGAGTTCATTCAAAAATTAAAATTTCTGCCCCCCTCCCCCCCCCCCAACACCACTTTTTTTTTTCTTTCTTTTTCCGAGCGAAACGTGGGTTACCCGTGAACGTTAATTGGGCTAAAGAAGAAGGATATTCAGATTGAAAAGTAAACATAAAATTCTCTAAACTTGATTTTTATCGAAATCATTGTGGTTTCTACAGAAACCATGCCCATGCCATATTTTGTCACGGGCGGAGTGAAGGTCAACACTAAACGCTATTTTTTGTGAAGTGTCAGATTGTTTTCTCATGTCATAAAACCCTTAAAGCAAAGATTTTTCTTTAAATTCTTAGATCCATTTCCCACAAAACTAACTGCATGCCATAGTTTGTAGCAATGCTGTTGTAGTTGACAACGAACGCCAATATTTCTAGAGATAAGTCAGATAGGTTTGTTATTTGAAAAAAACCTTAACTTTAAAATTTTATTAAAACCATTGGATCATTTTCTCAGAAAATCATGTTTCTAAGATGTTTTACACGAGTGTAGAATGGATTAACTGTGTATGCTAACTTTCTTGAAAATGCAGCTAATTCAGATGGAACTGCAATCTCATAAAACCAAAAATCTTGAATGTTTATTCTCTGGAGATGTTTTGAACTTCTACATTGTTTCAGTGCACCACCCTATGTCAAGCTTTATAATGTATAAGTGCACTAAAATAGATAAGCAAATATTCCATTATAAATTACTGTAAGGGTAAGGGTAATAGAAACAAAATGGCGTAAGTAACATTCATATTCTAAGAAATAACTGCATTTTAAAATTGCCAAACATTTTAAATTTGTGCTTTCTTTTATCCTTCCTCCCATTATATTGGAGATTTGAAATTATTGGTAATGAGTACCCCGCTCTCGCAAACCAAGTAATATGGATTTTCTACCTCTATTACATTAAATAGAATAATATTATTTATAATTGTATTATAATTAATTATTAATTATACTATTACAAAAACTAGAATTACCTTAACTAGAAATAATTACACTTAATTGTTATGAATTTATTAGATTTCACGACTTTTACTGTATTACATTTTGATTTATTTTGATACAACAAATAATAATAATAATATTAATAATAATGATAATGATAATAATGAATTTTTTATAGGAATTTTATACTTTTTTCGCCTAAACGGGTGCTTTTAAATAGCATTCATTGAATTGACATATCAAGATTTATATAATTTTAAAATGTCTATCGATCCCTCTGCTTAGCAAGATTCAGCGGCTGATGTAGATTTTTTTTTCTCATTCAAAACGTACTGGTATTAAAGAACGTAAAGCAACGCTTCCATATTAAAATCACAATTATATATAAATTACATTTAATCACATGACTACCAGAGAATTAAAAGAAGTTATACCTAATAATAAAATACTTCGGTGACACAATTCAAATTGTAGTAAAGGACTGACGTCATAAATGAAAATCGATTTTTAAAGTTTCGCATTTGAAAATTCAAATCTTGGAAAGGGAAGGGATGATGTGGAGATAAAATTAAATTCCGGTAGAACGCCTTAAAACAAACCTAAAATTTCCGACAGAACACACCAACAGTATAAATTCTATAACATGGCTGATTTTCCAGTGGTCTCAGTAGATTTTGTTGTATGTGAATTATTCAGTGAATAACTGACCGACTCATATACAGTCGGCAGCAAAATTATTCGAGCTCTAGCAGTAATTCCTATGCAATAAAGGTACACTTAATACTGCTTGGTTAAATAAATCCTTGTTGAGTCATGTTCTTAGTCAGTCTAAGTACATGATTCGACAAGAATTTATTTAACAAACAGTATTAAGTGTATATTTTTACATAGGAATTATTGCTAGCGCTCGAATAATTTTGCAGCCAATAGTATATAGCCTTATAAATATCAGAAAATACAGTAAAGTAAAATAAAAATCAATGTTTTTTTTTTTTTTTTTTTTTTTTTTTAAGCTTCAAAAAATTTAAGTCAATATATATAGCCTTACAGATTATTTTAGCTGATTTAAAATAAATAGTATGATTTCTACCCCTCCCCCCCCCCGCCACTACCTACACACACACACACGCAGAGAGATATATGAACGGCGCATTGTAAAAGTGGTGTTACTCTATATTTTTTAATCATAGATATATTGGCTTAATTGTATCACATTTTCTCACATCGTTCATAACTAAAAAGAAAAAATCCCCAATAATTGCATTAAAACCCCATAAATGGCATTATATGTTTTTTTCTCTGAAAACTAAAACTTCTAAATATTCATTATGAAAATGAAGTTTCTAAGTTACTTCAAATTATTTTGAATATAATTCATAAAATCTTATAGCTATTAATTGTATTAAACACAAAAGTCGATACCATTTACTGAAATTTGACTTATTTTCATGAGCATAAATTTGAAAAAAGCTCGTTATTTCAAAATCAGTTTCCAAGGAGATAATTCCCTTTTGCAAAGAACGACACATATATATGTAACGTATGTAAATAAATACTTTGCAGGTTAATAAATGAAATGCCTAATTTTTCTAATAATTATTTATATTAATTGTTAAATTTTACTGGTGAAAACTTACGAAGGTTTTATATATTCTTTCTTAGCTTAACATATTTTTCAGTCAATAAACTGAATGATTCGTAAATGACATACATATTTCTGCCAATTACTATTAACAAAATACTATAAAAAAATTAAATAATCTTTAATCTCTACATGGGAATTAAAAAAAAAAAAAAAAAAAAAAAAACTTACTTAAATAATAAATTATGCTGAAGTGTACATACCATATTGCTTTATACATCCAACATCAGTTTCATAAAAATATTTTGTAAAATACAGCCTTTTTCAATGAAACTTTTTGCGTTGTCTTATCTCCTAATTTCAGAAAAGCGTTACCACTTTTTTATTTTATTTTCTACCTAAATTAAAGCCTTCTTTTACATAAACATTTCAGTAGTTGCTGCTGCAAATTGATAAGTTTTTTCTCTCTTCTTAGTAAGTTAACATTAAGTTTCACTCAAACATTTACACACTTGCTTTCCGGAAATAAGTTTTTTTTATGAAGATTATCGGTTTAATGTATATTGATATGCGTATATGTTAATTTTAATAAGAAAATTTCCCGCAGAAAAGTACTTCCTAGATTGGATAATAAAGAACGGGTTAAAAAAAATCATTAAATAAGATTTTTAGTGATTTAATAAAACATCTAAAATGGCTTATGTTTTAATTAAATATTTTAATGTTGGTTGAAAATAATATTTATAAGCATTAACAAAAATTAAGAAAACTAGCATGGTAAAAAAAAAGAAAAAAATATCATGTTTATTTGGAACGCGTATGTATTGGGAGTACAAATTAATTCGGTCCGTTTTCAATAGATGGCTCTGGCTGATTTGTTTACTGAATAATGATAGATGTTTTTGGCATTGTTAGAAAGGTTTGACCTTTGTCAACCATATTCAGTCAACGAAGCTTCGAGTTTCATACAACAACATTGGTTTTTTGAGCATTCAATATGTCGAGTTTTGTGCTAAAGAAACAACATTTGCGGGAAGTTTTGATTTTCTTTTTTAATTGGAAGAAAAGTGCCGCTGAAGCGCATCGATCGCTTGTGGAAGTTTATGGTGAATCTGCGCCATCTGATAAATCATGTAGAGAGTAGTTTCGAAGCTTCAAAAATGGTGATTTTAGTGTCGAAGACAATGAGCGCCCGGGCCAGCCGAAAAAGTTCGAAGACGCCGAATTGGAGGAATTGCTCGATCAAGATCCGTGCCAAACGCAACAAGAGCTTGCAGGATCGTTGGGAGTCACTCAGCAAGCAATTTCCGTGCGCTTAAAAAAAATGGGAATGGTTCAAAAGCAAGGAAATTGGGTCCCATACGAGTTGAAACCGCGCGACGTTGAAAAGCGATTTTTCATTTGTCGTTAAAAATTACTTGGAAACGTTGAAATGGGAGGTCCTACCCCACCCGCCGTATTCGCCAGACCTTGCTCCTTCTGATTATTGGTTGTTTCGACGGATGCATCACGATTTGGCTGGACACCGCTTCACTTCTTTCGAAGAAATTCAAGAATGGCTCGATTCATGGTTTGCGTCCAGAGAGGACTCATTTTTCAGAGATGGAATCCGAAAATTGCTAGAAAGGTGGACAAAAGTTGTGGCTACCGATGGACAATACTTTGAATAACATGTTTTTTCATTTTGATAATAAATGAAATGTTTTTTTAACGAAAAAAAACGGACCGAATTAATTTGTACTCCCAATATATATGTGAAAAAGCTATATAGATATTTGAAAAACTAGGTAAATTGGTTTTTACTTTCCAAACATACATGTAAGGGAAGTATTGCAATCATACTAAAAAATCCGACTTTGAGATTTTTGTGTTACTATATGTTTTGAGGTTTCCTGAGTTCATTTTTGCTATTTTTTCGATAATGTGTGTAGGGGAGACCGGGGCTGGTAGTGACGTTTTTGTCCTTTTTTATATCAGCTCTACGATTTGAACTGAAGTGAAACATTTAATGTTTCATATCATAGAGTAAGCCTTGTAAAATATATTTATAAAACTTTCATTAATATTATTGACACTTTTCATACCATAAAATGAATTTTGCGTAATGTCGAAATTTGTCACAACTTGCCCGTAGCGGGGCTAGTAGTGATATGCTTGAGGCACATTGTGACATAGAAATTACATATACAAACACATTGTAACATATTCAAATTATGTCAGAAAAGTAATAAAATGCAATATTTAAAATCAACAATGAAAATTTTATTCACTTATATCATTTTTAACACAATAAAAGCACTTTAGTTTTTTTTTTATAACTCTGTAAACCAAAAAAAAAAAAAAAAAAAAAAAAAAAAGAGTTAAATTACTAACACTTGTAAACTCTTAATCTTTTATAAAACTATATTTAGAGAAACTTAACAATAGTAATAAAGGATAAAGCTGCGTTAATCAGGAAAGAATTAATAAGGAGGCTAACAAAAATGTTTGGTCATATCGATCTTTGATTCGGTAGCTTACTACAATGTGTAGGTCTATATCCTATAGGCCTAACTATATTTTTAATTATTCGTTGTCATCGCTTATTTCAGCGTCTGATTTTTAGTTTTCAGTTAATATAAATATAACTAGCGAGCTTCGCCCGCTAGCGGGTAAGTATTTTCAAATGAATCACTAAAATTAATGAATCACTAACAGTAACTTTTAGAGTTAAGAAAAGAAATTAAAAAAAAAAAATCATTTCTGATTGGGTAAAAAGTCGGCCCGGGTCCCCACTACCTTCGGCAGCGCAGTCCCGTGCGCGCTGGGCGCGCCCAACTTAAGGGATACACGCGCTGCGCGCGCGTATTCCTTCCCTGACCCTTCGTGCCCCCCCCCCCTCCCCCCCCAAAAAAATATATATATTTCTGATCGGATAAAAACTCACATCGGGTCCCCAGTGCCTTCGGCAGCGCAGACACATGCGAGCTGCGCGCGCACGTATAAAGGTATGCGTGCGCTGCGCGCACATATTCCTTCTCAAGTCAAATTTTTATTCTTAAGAAAAGAAAATTTAAAAAATCATGTGACGAACGAAACGTCGTCGCCATATCTGTTTAACTTTAACTTGAAGCTGAAACTGAAATACTTAAGTAAACTATGAAGAGAAGACAAAGTCAGATTTGTAAAATAAATGAGCTTTTATTTGAGCTTAATAGAAAAAGGCGGGCGTTGGACTTTAATTATATTTAATATCCATATAACTTAAGATGGGCAGCCATACTAACTATTCTAACTTTAAATAATTAACCACAAATAATTTCAACTTCTACATTTAACTTCATTAAATTTACTGCTGCTACTAATCTTTCGTACACGGGTGGATTCCCTATACCACGGTACTACTCGACAACCATCATCTAATACACTACTCTAAGCAGCTAACTCAACAGCCTACCTTCTAATCGGCTACCTCCCTCTAACTAACTAATTACCACCCTCTCTCTCTCCAACTAACTCACTCTATTACTCTCCTACCAACTAACTCACAAAAGCAATCTTCCTTCTCCTTTTATGCAGCTTCTTTCCAAAATACTTTATAAAATTAACATATTACAATTTCGTTCAATCCAGGAACTAACTCTATTAGACAACTGAATCCTAAAACCTTCGTATTCATGTGTTACTCTTAAAGTGTGAATTTTAATTGTAGCATTACGCTAATATGCTACTACCTCATAGTTCTTCCCCAAAAGAAAAATTTTTACGTATAAATCCCCAACGGGTTTTTACCCGTGGAAATTTTAAAGTAAAACAATGCTATGTTAATTGAAAAATAGCTGCAGTTACTTACTGCTAAAATTAACTGCATAAGAGGGGGAATAAAAAGAGGGGGGACACTTAAATTAGACTGCCCAAGAATAACTATTTGCTTTTAAAATGTAATAAGGAAAAAAAATTTAAGAGTACAGGGCCAAAAAACCGGACACTTAGCTTTTTAAAAATGTTTCTTATTATGCTCCATCTAAGTCGCTTTACCCCGGAAAACCGTTTGTTCTCAATTTAGTTAACTAGAAGTCCAACGTTTTTACAGCGGGGCTTACAGTCATCTTTCCTTAAAGCAAATGGAAAGGAAAAAATTTCATTTATTAAAAAAAAAAAAATAGTACAAAAGGGATCGCTTAAACACAAAAATGCGATCAGTATTCAATTTAACTTGTAACATAATAATTTTATTGACAAAAAACTTGCTATCTCTTTATCCATCTGCAGGTCAGTCTTGACCCAGAAAACAGCTTGAGAGTGCAAAAAAAATATTTTTCAGTTATCCACTATGATTTATCTTGAAAGAGATCCGTTGGCAAGCGTCCAAAAAAGCACCTTCTTCATTTGAAAAGAAACAATTTGAAGAAATCAGCCTGGATTTTGAGATTTAACGTCTGTACTTCGTGTTTGAATCCTCAGAGAACTTCTACAATACAAAAACTCTTTTTACAGTATAAATTAAAAATAGACGTGAACTACACTTTTATATTAGATAAATGACATAATTTTATAGATAAGCAATATTTCAGCTAGCTATTTGCATACGGGAAAACTAAATTGTTAGTTTGATTAAGGTTAGTCGTTAACGCGAATTTACATGCAAAATAGCTTAAAAAAATCTCTTTTTAAACCATACTAATATATACATACATAGAACTCTTAGTGAAAATTCAAGAGTTTAAAAATAAGAAATATTCATTTTATACAATTTACGACATATAGAAAAACATAGATAATGAATATATACAAATTGTTGAAAAAGTTTTTTCAAAACTGCCGTTGTTGGCTAGGCAATAGAGAATTATTAGAGTACTATTTACATATACATCATGTGAAAAACTAGAGAGAAAGTTTATATACAAAAAGGTAAGAAAATTTATCGTACTAATCACTGCAGGTGGTGGGTAAAACAGAAAACATTTAAGTACATACATATAGATCATTCAAAAAAACGAAAGGGGGGGAAATTTATATAAAGATGTTCAAAAAGGTTTTTTACCAAAAACTGCCGGTGGAGGCTAGGAATAAAAAAACATTAACGTACATACATGAATATTATATACAGAAAAAAATTATGACATGTAAACAATACATGAAATTTCGGGAGTATGAAAGTTCATGCTAAAAGTTTAAATTTTGACTTTTGATTTTTTAGAAAGTTCATCTCTTTCAGATAATGATTGAAAGTCCAAATGGCTTTAATACATGTCCTAGATTTTATAACTGCTGTGATATAAATGCACTTTACAATGGAAAAAATAATTAACCATAGCACATGACAGATTGATTCCTTGATATCAGCAAAATCAGAGATGCGTGTTAGACTGTCTTGTGGAATTGCTGTTGGACTTTCAGCGCTGGTAGCTTGTAGAGCGGAGTCCGGCATCGGAGAGGCACTTTTCTGGGGTGGACTTGAACCCGGTACCTTGTCACTGTCCCCAGTTACCACAGAGGACTGCGTTCGCTCCGTGCTTTCAAATGCAAGGCTGCTAGACTTTCTGGTAACTTCACAGGAGATTAAATACACGTTTGAAATTGCCGTCTTTAAAATACTTGCATTTTCTGTTGGTTTAATCTGCGGGTCATTTTGAAACTTTAAGCTCACGTTCGCATTAGAAATATTTGACTGTGTCGGCTGTATAGATTTAAAACTGTTATCTAAAGGTGGGGTACCAAGATTAACCGCATCATTTACTGATTTTACACTTTCACTTTCTTTTACCACAGTTTCTGTGAAAATAAAAGAGTCCGTCGACTTGACTGTTTTGGAACTTAAATTATCAGGAGATGAATTTAAATCACTAGAAAGTTAGCCGAACATTTATTGGTTTGTCACTGTCGTTATTTTAGTTGTATTAATTTCAATTTCTGTTAGCCGAGCTTCAGTTACATTTGATATTTCGGCTTGAACCGGTTCAGCATTTAAATGCGAATGAGGGATATATGAGGCTTGAACAGTAGAATTTAGCTGAAAATCCGTTTCATTTAAAGCAAGGGATTGATCTACACAATTGGGTTCAATCGTATTTTCCTTTTCAACCGAAGTCGCTACGCTAGATATTTTATCAGATTTTTCATCCGTAGCCAAAAGCTGAAAAACAGACTTAGATTGGTCTGTATCGCTGTTTGCAAGCGAAGTTTGTTCATTTGGTTTAACTTGTGTTTGACTTTTGTCACAAGGATTAACGTTTTTGTCGTCAGTTTTAGGTGGATTTAAATTAGTAGAGCTTTCTTCCTGTGACTCAGTAGCTTGTTGTGGTTTTTCCACTGGCTTTATTACCGCTTCCCACTGACGTTCGTGAGGGAGAGGGAGCGGTCATGCTCCAATCGTAATCTATCATACCGAGTAGCAAAGAGGTCGATGACCCGAATTTTTAAGTCCTCATAGGTTGGATTTGGGCCAAGAGAATGGCAGGCGATTAATCTATGCCACTGTCGTGGTTCTCCTTTTAAGGAATATGCTAACCAAGCATATTTTTTGGATCGATCAATGTTATAAAAGTTAAAAAAATATTCAAGCTCCTCAAAAAATTGAAGCACACTATGACCGTCAAAAAATACTTGCTCGGGGGGGGGGGATTCGAGCGAATTTGGACGCCAGTGTGACGAACGAAACGTCGTCGCCATATCTGTTTAACTTTAACTTGAAGGTGAAACTGAAATACTTAAGTAAACTATGAAGAGAAGACAAAGTCAGATTTGTAAAATAAATGAGCTTTTATTTGAGCTTAATAGAAAAAGGCGGGCGTTGGACTTTAATTATATTTAATATCCTTATAACTTAAGATGGGCAGCCATACTAACTATTCTAACTTTAAATAATTAACCACAAATAATTTCAACTACTACATTTAACTTCATTAACTTTTACTGCTGCTACTAATCTTTCGTACACGGGAGGATTCCCTATTCCACGGTACTACTCGACAACCATCATCTAATACACTACTCTAAGCAGCTAACTCAACAGCCTACCTTCTAATCGGCTACCTCGCTCTACCTCCCTCTACCACCCTCTCTCTCTCCAACTAACTCACTCTCTTACTCTCCTTCCAACTAACTCACAAAAGCAATCTTCCTTCTCCTTTTATACAACTTCTTTCCAAAATACTTTATAAAATTAACATATTACAATTTCGTTCAATCCAGGAACTAACTCTATTAGACAACTGAATCCTAAAACCTTCGTATTCATGTGTTACTCTTAAAGTGTGAATTTTAATTGTAGCATTACGCTGATATACTACTACCTCACAATCATTTCTCATGAGATACAAGTCGGACTGAGTCACCACTGCCTTCGGCAGCGCAGTCCAGTGCGCGCTGCGCGCGCACAAGTTAAGGTATACACGCGCTGTGCGCGCGTATTTCTTCCCTGACCTTTCGTGCCCCCTAAAAAAAATCATTTCTGATCTGGTAAAAACTCATACCGGGTTCCCACTTCCTTCGGCACGCAGACTCATGCGCACGTGTGAGCATGTGAGCACGTGTGAGCACGTGTGACTCATGCGCACGCAGACTCATGCGCACGTCACTGCGCGCGCACGTGTGAAGTTATACGCGCGCTGCGCCTTTTAATATTCCTCCTCAAATAAAATTTTTATTCTTAAGAGAAGAAAATAAAAAAAATCAATTCTCATTGGTTGAAAAGTCGGGCCGGGTCCCCACTGCCTTCGGCAGCGCAGTCTCGGAGATACTCGCGCGGTGCACGCCTATTTCTTCCTCACCCTTTCAGCCCCTCTTAATTAACCTGCGTATACCAAGTTTGAACGGTCTAACTCAATTAGCCGAAATGCAATAGAAAACCTAATCAGGACACCTCAAAACGTGTAAATCTGGTGAAAACTTTCGATGATATAAAAGAACTTTAAAATATCTTTCTAATGATGTATTAAAAATAATTTAATCATATTTAGAAATTGAAATATTGAAATTTGAAAATATTACAGCGCCATCTGGCTGTAGAAATTTCTGTAATCCACTGTTCGATTCCAAATCAACAAAGCTTTCTAATGATGTATTACTTATGAAATTATTTTAATTAGTAGCTGAGATACAAAATAAAACGTAAATCAGGACACCTCAAAACGTGTAAATCGGATGAAATCTCGAATTCCATTTTCGATAATGTAAAAGTACTTTAAAATGTGTATCGAATGACGTATTAAAAAAAAATTAATCGTGATTAGAAATAGAAATATTGAAATTTAAAAATATTACAACGCCATCTGGCGGTAGAAACATCTGTAATCTACTGTTCGATTCCAACACAACAAAGCTTTCAAATGATGTATTACTTATGAAATTATTTTAATTAGCAGTTGAGATACAAAAGAAAACCCATTCAGGACACCTCAAAATGTGTAAATCAGGTGAAATCTCGAATTTCACTTTCAATATTTTAATTAGTAGCTGAGATACAAAAGAAAAACCATTCAGGAGACCTCAAAACGTGTAAATAAGCTGAGATCTGTAATTCCACTATTTAAATGCAAAAGAAAACCTAATCAGGACACCTTAAAACGTGTAAATCGGGTGAAATCTCGAATTCCACTTTCGATAATGTAACCGTACTTTAAAATGTGTATCGAATGACGTATTAAAAAAAAAAATAAATATAATTAGTATCTGAAATATTGAAATTTTAAAATATTACAGCGCCATGACACCTCAAAACGTGTAAGTCAGGTGAAATTTCGAATTCCATTTCCTACGGTAGTCGGTTAATGGAAGTAAATAGAAAAATAAATATATTTACCTTAAGTGTATTTGTATCGCTATAGAAACTGACATCCTCTTTCGATAGATAAAATGTCAGGCGTGTTAAGATAAAATTTAATTTGCAATTAAAATGTAAATATTTTGTTTATTGACGAAAATCGATGAAATTTGAACTGCAAGTTTGTTTTGTGGTGTTGAGATTGTTTACTAAGTGAAATGTACGAATTTGAAAAATTGAAGAAAATAGAAATTTGCAATTTTTTATCCCACTTAAAATCCATCTGTTTATCAATCAGTGGCAGGTGCTTTTTTTTCACTTCCGCTGTCTAGACTATCGTCTGCAAAACTAAGATTCTTGTGATTTGTTGCCAAAATTTTTTTATAGTTTAGTTAATGTAAAAAGTCTAATTCTCCGATCGATAAGCCGTTTAAACCGTCGGATTAAGAAAAAAAAGCCCTTTCCAATGGTATGTTGTTTGTGACAATACGACTGATATTTTTAATTTTTTCCCCACTTTTTACGTAAAATTTGTCGCTTTTTAAGCATTTAATCATGAATTCTGGGTCATTTTTCGGTAGACATGGGTCGACGTTTTAATTAATATCTCCGCTAATTAGGGTCGCATCGCTTAGCGAGTTATTGCGATGTCGAGATGAAGAAATTCTGCGTCTGTCGACACCGGTTTCGAGGCGATGCGACCATTAGCTCCGGAGCTTTAGCGATGACAATGCATTTCTCACACACATGCAGACAGACAGATGCGTACAGATTTTAATAATATAAGGAGATGAGGTTCATTTTCGGCGCATTTGACATGGCCCAATCTGTTATATGTCATTCACTGCACCCAGTTTTCCCCGGATCAAGAAAATTTGTACTGCTCCTAGCAAACTAGGCATCAGCAATTTTCGTCATTTTCAGGGGTATCCGATTCCTGCTACTTTTTTTTTTATTTTATTTAAAAAGTATATATATATTTGTGTGTGTGTGTGTGTGTGTGTGTGTGCGCGCGCGTGTGTGTGAGATTCCCTGTTTGACCTTTTCCTATAGTATGAATATCATATGCGTTTTTATTTTTTATTTTTTTTTTATTCCCATTTCAATTTTCTTTCATATTAGTACTCTTCTTTTTATTCCTATTATCTAAGAAGTTACATACTGTTTACACGAAACAGTTCTTGGGTTTTCCTTAATCTGCACCTTTCAGACTTTCACAAACTTGTAAAGTAGCTTTAGCTCTTTTAGTAAGCCTTTTTTAATTTAACATAATTTTTCGTAATATATATATATATATATTAATTTTTTTTTCCATTGGCTAGGCAAAAGTTACAGAGGACTATAAAGATACGAAACAAATTATAGACTAATCTTTTTATGAAAATAAATAAGCAATCTTTTTCGTGATTTGATAATAACTAATCTTTTTCGTGAAATATAAAAACCTGCATTAAAAATCATGCCGGGGCAAGTTGTGACACTGTCACAATATGCTTCCTACACTCCGTCACAACTAGTCCCGCGTTATGCCATTTTGATCTTTATTCATTATTTTCCGAAAAGTTGTTATCCTTAACAAATGAAACGCATAGAATAATAGCTCAAAATATAAATATTCAAATAACGTTAAGGAAGTTCACATACCTCACGATTCCTCGTGGCAATGACGATTCTAACATAGGTCACAAAATTTACTTTTCCATTAGATAACACGTTAAATACTATTATCTCGAAAACAACGCAACGCTATACTTCCAAACATATACAGCACATTACAATAATCAACCTATGCACGCACATGAAATGACAGGTTCTGAAACCTACCGGCTCATTCAAGAAGCCTCTGGCACTACTTGCCCCTTGGCACAACTAACCCGGTCTCTCCTATGTGTAAATGTGAGGAAACACGAGAGCGCCTAAATAATTTGTTCAAATAAGCTGAAAATTGGTACGTATATTGTATATCGCCATAGCACGAACCCTAAAGATTTTCGTACATCTAGCACTTATAATATTTTTACAAGGACACGAAGAAAATAGGCTATGCTACAGTCGGTAACAAAAGTTTCCGAACACTAGGAAAAATTCCTATTTAAAAAAAGGTACACTTGATAGGGTTTCGTTAAATAAATCCTTATCGAATCCTGTTCTTAGACTGACTAAGAACAGGATTCGACAAGGATTTATTTAACAAAACCGTATGAAGTGTACTTTTTTTACATAGGAGTTTTTGCTAGTGTTCGGACACTTTTGTTACCGACTGTACATAGGCTATGTTATTGCATAACTTTATGAATTTAAGGAGCAAAAAAAAAAAAAAAAAAAAAAAAAAAAAAAAAGCTGTACTTGGATAATTTTCTTTTTCTTTTGAAAAATGACGAATTTTATTCGTTAAAGATAGGAATGAAACAGCGCTGGTATTGACGGTGATGGTGGTCTGAAATTTATTGTAAGACGTAGCTCCCGGTCTAAATGACTCTAATAATGTGCACACAAACTTGGTGTTATTTTACAAAAATTTTAGTTATTTTTTAACATTACACTAATAGTTACGTAAAACTACACAGCATTTGTGTATCGTCACATAAAATGTTAAGCAGCTATTTTGACTCTAGTTTTTGATGTAATGCTTAACTTTTTTTTTTTTTTTTTTTTGACAAATTATGTTAACAAGTTGACTCAACTTTTACTGTAGCGTTACGAAATATGGTGTAACATTATGCTATTTTTATTTGGTATGTTACGATACAATTCAGTGTGCAACATCACTGTACTTTTTTTTTCTATATTACACGACAATATTGAGCCAGCTTACTTGCCAGCCCTATGCAGAAAAATGTTACCAGCTGTAACTATGTAACCGATGCACATTATTCTACGGTTACACAGGTACAGCCTGTAACATTTCTCTACACGATTGTGGTATTTTTCTACGTGTTAAGCTGCCTCAATATTGTTTTCTAACATTACATACTTTCTTTACAGTAATTATACTACATCTATGAAAATTTATACTAATTACTTGATGCAGCATTCTATTTCAAGATACCCCTTCAAGATAACCCCGGTAAACTCTCTCTCTTTTTTTTTTTTTTTTTTTTATTGTCCGAAATGTTTTTATCTAAAAAAATAAAATGATCAAATGTTGACTTTCTTACATCTATTGATCACATTTTAGTTAACAGTTATATATCATATTTTGTTATCCATAAAATTAATCGTAAAAACAACATTTTTAGATTATAAATTATTAGTAAATTTATTTATTTTTAATAACTAAGTAACCATATTATTTATGCATTGACCCATACAAAATTCCATTTAAATATTTTTGATGTGTTATTAAATCTTATATAATCCCTCGTGTTTATTATAAATTGCCTTTGCGTGCTTAAGTATCATATAAATAAGCTGCTACAGCTTACTAAAGTATTAAATCAGAAGCTAAGATAAAAGCCATACTTTCATTTTCCAGTTTAAATTGATTAAAGAATTTTAATCAACGACATGGTATATTTAATAATGTCTATACTGGGAGACTAAATCTTTAAAATGTGATGAATTAGATAGCTTCACATTTAACATAAATTTATAATAATATTATTATCTGTAAAATAAATTTAATGGATTCTGTTTAAAAATAATTGTGCATTAAATCACAGATTAGATAATAATTAAAATATCATATTAAAATTAAATAATTATGATTACACTTCTAAAATTAATTTCATAAATACTTTAGTACAGTATTAATGATATTGAAAAAATACTTAATTTTAGTATTTGTAATATAGAAAATATAAGTATTAAAATGCAACTGGAAACTGTTATTGGTCTTTAGTTTGTTAAATGATTTCGACAATATATATTAAATAAATATAACAGCTATTGGTAAATATAACAGCTATTGTTAAATATAACAGCTATTGGCAAATATAACAGCTATTTGTAAAACACCAGTAATTTTATTTTCATTTAATTTTAATGGGTCTTTTAAACATTACTTATATATATATATACTAGCTGACCCGACAAACGTTGTTTTGTCATATAAATTATTTCTAGAGAATATTTTGCTAGAAAAAAATAACTAACTTATTGTAAGTGTGTTAGAATGTGGTATATAAGTGGAAGATGTATGTAGCGCTGTGAACGGTGAAAGAATATAAAAATAACAAAACACCAATCATTTATTTTTTAATTTATTAAAATTGATTCTTTAAAATTATATACATATCGCTACTTATAACAATATTACTAAAAAACAATATCATTCCCTTAATGCAACAGAGTGTACAATATATTTTGTTATCCCATCTTTCGCCAATACAAACAAACTGGATGGTTTGACCACTCGAGAGCCACGTATAATTGTCCGTGTGAAAAACATGATGTGCTCAAATCTAAGCCGCAGACAGACATCGTTTGGCCCTGACACTTATTGATAGTCATTGCAAATGCCAATCTAATTGGAAATTGAGGGCATTTAAATTGAATTGGCACATCTGTGGGTATAATAGGAATTCGCAGTAGTAATATATTTTCACCTCGGAATTTGTCATTTAAAATGATGGCTTCGATAACATTTTTCATTAATTTTTTTATGACTAATCGCGTGCCGTTGCACAACCGTGGTGGGTTCAAATTACGAAGCAAAATAACCGGAGATCCAACCTTCAGTTGTAAAATATGCGGTGGCATGCCTGGTAAATCCAATGAGTTTAAAAACTTTGTTGGATAATTTACAGCTTCGGTGGCATCGCAAACTGTATCATTAGATTTGTATGACACCAAGTCTCCTGGTAACAAATGTTGTATCTTGAGATTCAATTCGTTGACGTCCACATTTTTTGCCACTAAAATTGCTCTTTCTGCCAGCCACTCATGAATTGTGTATCGTCTGTGTACATCGGGAAATATCTGGTCAATAAGAGCATCTTGAGAATCAATGATTTTGCAGAAATCGGTCGGTAATTTTATGCATCCAGTTTCATCTGTAGTAACTTTTCCATCGCCGATATCTAACAAATGTTTTGAGAATGTTTCAGCGGATGGATCTTGAAGCTTTTGAACGCACAAATTTACTTTCAGTTGTACTTTTTCAACATTAAGCCACAATGACAATGATTTTAAGCACGCGTTGATCCCATCAGCGTATGTTGAACACGGAATAACGGGAAATGCTTGTCTGAAATCACCTGAAAAGAGTAACAGAGTGCCGCCAAATAGTTTGTCGTTGTTTTTTATATCTTTCAATGTCCTGTTCGACGCCTCAATCGAATGTTTGTGTTCCATAGTGCATTCATCCCAGATAAGAATTTTACACTATTTCAGCACTGTGGCCATGGACGATTGTTTTTTGATGTTGCACACTGCGTCTGGGTTATTTTGAATATTTAGTGACAGTTTAAATAATGAATGAGCTGTTCTGCATCCATCCAATAAAGTTGCCGCAATGCCAGATGATGCAACAGCCAATGCGATGCCATTATTTGATCGTATTTCTGCGAGAATTAGCGAAATAAGGAATGTTTTGCCAGTTCCACCTGGTGATCTCCCCAAAAAAAGAATCCACCTTGTCCTGCCAAAACTGCGAGCATGATGCGGTCGTAAATGGTTCTTTGTTCTTCATTCATTAGTGGGACATTGCGAGCAACAATCGCTGCCAATTCTACAGTGTTGTATTGTAGTTCACGATTCAATTCAGTGCTTATTAAATCAGATGCATTTCGATTTGTTGAATGCATACCGAAATGACTGAGTGGTAAGTTGGCAATGATAATGCAAAGATCTTCAATAGCAATCAATGCTTCATTGTACATAGCGTCACTGAATACTATCGTTAGATCGTTGCACTGTGAACGATGTTGATGCAATATACCATTAGTCATTGAATCTTTGTGATTATCCCATAATGTCTCTGCTTTGGCCGAGAAACATGTAGTCAACACTATAGCGAATTGTAGACGAATTTGTTTTGCGGTACAGTTCAGTCCTATTTCAGCAAGCATACACTCCCACTGGTTGTCGTCTTCCAGCAAGCCGAGTGCAAGGCATGCATCTTTATACGTTGGATACTGTTGTCCATTCACTTTACGTAAATCTTGAAATGACAAAGGGCCGATGACATTAACCAATAACAGTCGAAGATAAAAGCACTCAGTCTGCCTTGGATTGACCGTAAATACTCGTTCCAAGGTGTTTGATTTGAATAAACCGGGACATGCATCAATCGGCGTGCCTTGCTTGCGGGGCATCCATTATTTGTTGGAGCCCATGTGAAATAGCGTGGTACTTCTGAATAGAGTAATGTCCGTGCAAAAGCACCAAAAGCATCCGCACGATTACACAATTCAAAAAATTCGGTGAGTGTAGTTTTTGGTGGATTTATAGCACGATCATTCGCTGTCTCGCTCGTGAAATATACGCGCTGACCATTTTCAAGATGGACGGCTAAATGAAGAACTGCTGGATCCCGTTCATGAATTGGGAAACCAAAGATACGCCAAACAGCTTCATTGGAGCTCACGTACCGGCCAGTTTGGTAAAGTGTTATTTCATCGTTGTTATTCACCAGAGAAGCATTCACATTGGTATTTTCAACTCGAAATACAGCCATATCACTGCCTTTATTCACATACTTGCAAATGTATTTGATGCTCTTCACTGAACTGCAGAACTGAACATTAATATGAGCATTGAATGTTTTGCTCAGCAGAGGCGAATATGGGACCACCCATCGGTTATCAATGTCAATATCTATGTTGTTGACATAGATGACCGCCATAGATGATAAGATTGTCCGCCATTATCGGGAATTCTTCGACGATATATTGGATATCCGTCAACATTTGTGATCGTGAAATTTTTCGGAAAACTTTTAGTGCATTTTCCATCTGCACAAATAATAATGGCCTAAAAATTCATTTTTCATTTTAACATAAAATAACTCCGTCGGATATTGACGAATATTTTAAAAGAATATACCATTTTAACTAATTTTAACAATATTAACGTTAAAAAATATTTTAAACACTTACGGATAAAAATTCATTTTTCATTTCAACATTAAATAAATTCTGACATCGTGTTTACGATTCTAAAATATTAACTTTGAAAAAAATATTTTAAACACTTCGTAAGATACGGTTACGATTCTAAAAATATTAATTTTGAAAAAATATTTTAAACACTTCGTAAGATAAGGTTAAAAATTCATTTTTAACACGCTTTTATCAGATTCACCTGTATATATGTATGTATGTATGTTTGTTTGTAACTTCTTTGGGAGCAAACAAAAAATTTATATTGTAAAAAAAATACTTTCCCTACGTGAACGATGCGGCGTCGAGGTAAGGCGCTGCGCTACGAATCTAAAGGTCCAGCGTTCTATTCCCGTTAGGGGAGATTTTTTAAAAATGGTTTTTGTTAATTCTAAGTTATTTTAATTAAAGATTTAAATGTATGTAAATATTACGGTGTGTCACTCACACGATTTTCTCTTACCCTGAATTTTAATACTAAGATAGACATTTCGTGCTTTTTAGTTCACATTTCTATAAAAGAGTGTTCTTTAATTTTTTAAAACTATAATATTATTCATTTCAACATTAAATAAATTCTGACATCGTGTTTACGACAACTCACGCCATCTAGGTGGAAAAGTTGTTGAAAGAGTTGGTTAAAAATTAATTAAGAAAGAACTAATTAAGTTACAACTTTCATTTGTAAATCTAAACCATTCTCGAATCCACCTGAAGACACACAAAAATTTTCATTAAACTCAGTCCAGCCGTTTAGGAGGAGTTCAGTGACATACACACGCACAAAAGAAATATATATATAAAGATATATATAGCTGACCCGACAAACGTTGTTTTGTCATATAAATTATTTCTAGAGAATATTTTGCTAGAAAAAAATAACTAACTTATTGTAAGTGTGTTAGGATGTGGTATATAAGTGGAAGATGTATGTAGCGCTGTGAACGGTGAAAGAATATAAAAATAACAAAACACCAATCATTTATTTTTTTAATTTATTAAAATTGATTCTTTAAAATTATATACATATCGCTACTTATAACAATATTACTAAAAAACAATATCATTCCCTTAATGCAACAGAGTGTACAATATATTTTGTTATCCCATCTTTCGCCAATACAAACAAACTGGATGGTTTGACCACTCGAGAGCCACGTATAATTGTCCGTGTGAAAAACATGATGTGCTCAAATCTAAGCCGCAGACAGACATCGTTTGGCCCTGACACTTATTGATAGTCATTGCAAATGCCAATCTAATTGGAAATTGAGGGCATTTAAATTGAATTGGCACATCTGTGGGTATAATAGGAATTCGCAGTAGTAATATATTTTCACCTCGGAATTTGTCATTTAAAATGATGGCTTCGATAACATTTTTCATTAATTTTTTTATGACTAATCGCGTGCCGTTGCACAACCGTGGTGGGTTCAAATTACGAAGCAAAATAACCGGAGATCCAACCTTCAGTTGTAAAATATGCGGTGGCATGCCTGGTAAATCCAATGAGTTTAAAAACTTTGTTGGATAATTTACAGCTTCGGTGGCATCGCAAACTGTATCATTAGATTTGTATGACACCAAGTCTCCTGGTAACAAATGTTGTATCTTGAGATTCAATTCGTTGACGTCCACATTTTTTGCCGCTAAAATTGCTCTTTCTGCCAGCCACTCATGATTTGTGTATCGTCTGTGTACATCGGGAAATATCTGGTCAATAAGAGCATCTTGAGAATCAATGATTTTGCAGAAATCGGTCGGTAATTTTATGCATCCAGTTTCATCTGTAGTAACTTTTCCATCGCCGATATCTAACAAATGTTTTGAGAATGTTTCAGCGGATGGATCTTGAAGCTTTTGAACGCACAAATTTACTTTCAGTTGTACTTTTTCAACATTAAGCCACAATGACAATGATTTTAAGCACGCGTTGATCTCATCAGCGTATGTTGAACACGGAATAACGGGAAATGCTTGTCTGAAATCACCTGAAAAGAGTAACAGAGTGCCGCCAAATAGTTTGTCGTTGTTTTTTATATCTTTCAATGTCCTGTTCGACGCCTCAATCGAATGTTTGTGTTCCATAGTGCATTCATCCCAGATAAGAATTTTACACTATTTCAGCACTGTGGCCATGGACGATTGTTTTTTTATGTTGCACACTGCGTCTGGGTTATTTTGAATATTTAGTGACAGTTTAAATAATGAATGAGCTGTTCTGCATCCATCCAATAAAGTTGCCGCAATGCCAGATGATGCAACAGCCAATGCGATGCCATTATTTGATCGTATTTCGGCGAGAATTAGCGAAATAAGGAATGTTTTGCCAGTTCCACCTGGTGATCTCCCAAAAAAAAGAATCCACCTTGTCCTGCCAAAACTGCGAGCATGATGCGGTCGTAAATGGTTCTTTGTTCTTCATTCATTAGTGGGACATTGCGAGCAACAATCGCTGCCAATTCTACAGTGTTGTATTGTAGTTCACGATTCAATTCAGTGCTTATTAAATCAGATGCATTTCGATTTGTTGAATGCATACCGAAATGACTGAGTGGTAAGTTGGCAATGATAATGCAAAGATCTTCAATAGCAATCAATGCTTCATTGTACATAGCGTCACTGAATACTATCGTTAGATCGTTGCACCGTGAACGATGTTGATGCAATATACCATTAGTCATTGAATCTTTGTGATTATCCCATAATGTCTCTGCTTTGGCCGAGAAACATGTAGTCAACACTATAGCGAATAGTAGACGAATTTGTTTTGCGGTACAGTTCAGTCCTATTTCAACAAGCATACACTCCCACTGGTTGTCGTCTTCCAGCAAGCCGAGTGCAAGGCATGCATCTTTATACGTTGGATACTGTTGTCCATTCACTTTACGTAAATCTTGAAATGACAAAGGGCCGATGATATTAACCAATAACAGTCGAAGATAAAAGCACTCAGTCTGCCTTGGATTGACCGTAAATACTCGTTCCAAGGTGTTTGATTTGAATAAACCGGGACATGCATCAATCGGCGTGCCTTGCTTGCGGGGCATCCATTATTTGTTGGAGCCCATGTGAAATAGCGTGGTACTTCTGAATAGAGTAATGTCCGTGCAAAAGCACCAAAAGCATCCGCAGGATTACACAATTCAAAAAATTCGGTGAGTGTAGTTTTTGGTGGATTTATAGCACGATCATTCGCTGTCTCGCTCGTGAAATATACGCGCTGACCATTTTCAAGATGGACGGCTAAATGAAGAACTGCTGGATCCCGTTCATGAATTGGGAAACCAAAGATACGCCAAACAGCTTCATTGGAGCTCACGTACCGGCCAGTTTGGTAAAGTGTTATTTCATCGTTGTTATTCACCAGAGAAGCATTCACATTGGTATTTTCAACTCGAAATACAGCCATATCACTGCCTTTATTCACATACTTGCAAATGTATTTGATGCTCTTCACTGAACTGCAGAATTGAACATTAATATGAGCATTGAATGTTTTGCTCAGCAGAGGCGAATATGGGACCACCCATCGGTTATCAATGTCAATATCTATGTTGTTGACATAGATGACCGCCATAGATGATAAGATTGTCCGCCATTATCGGGAATTCTTCGACGATATATTGGATATCCGTCAACATTTGTGATCGTGAAATTTTTCGGAAAACTTTTAGTACATTTTCCATCTGCACAAATAATAATGGCCTAAAAATTCATTTTTCATTTTAACATAAAATAACTCCGTCGGATATTGACGAATATTTTAAAAGAATATACCATTTTAACTAATTTTAACAATATTAACGTTAAAAAATATTTTAAACACTTACGGTTAAAAATTCATTTTTCATTTCAACATTAAATAAATTCTGACATCGTGTTTACGATTCTAAAATATTAACTTTGAAAAAAATATTTTAAACACTTCGTAAGATACGGTTACGATTCTAAAAATATTAATTTTGAAAAAATATTTTAAACACTTCGTAAGATAAGGTTAAAAATTCATTTTTAACACGCTTTTATCAGATTCACCTGTATATATGTATGTATGTATGTTTGTTTGTAACTTCTCTGGGAGCAAACAAAAAATTTATATTGTAAAAAAAATACTTTCCCTACGTGAACGATGCGGCGTCGAGGTAAGGCGCTGCGCTAAGAATCTAAAGGTCCAGCGTTCTATTTCCGTTAGGGGAGATTTTTTAAAAATGGTTTTTGTTAATTCTAAGTTATTTTAATTAAAGATTTAAATGTATGTAAATATTACGGTGTGTCACTCACACGATTTTCTCTTACCCTGAATTTTAATACTAAGATAGACATTTCGTGCTTTTTAGTTCACATTTCTATAAAAGAGTGTTCTTTAATTTTTTAAAACTATAATATTATTCATTTCAACATTAAATAAATTCTGATATCGTGTTTACGACAACTCACGCCATCTAGGTGGAAAAGTTGTTGAAAGAGTTGGTTAAAAATTAATTAAGAAAGAACTAATTAAGTTACAACTTTCATTTGTAAATCTAAACCATTCTCGAATCCACCTGAAGACACACAAAAATTTTCATTAAACTCAGTCCAGCCGTTTAGGAGGAGTTCAGTGACATACACACGCACAAAAGAAATATATATATAAAGATATATATAGCTGACCCGACAAACGTTGTTTTGTCATATAAATTATTTCTAGAGAATATTTTGCTAGAAAAAAATAACTAACTTATTGTAAGTGTGTTAGGATGTGGTATATAAGTGGAAGATGTATGTAGCGCTGTGAACGGTGAAAGAATATAAATATAACAAAACACCAATCATTTATTTTTTTAATTTATTAAAATTGATTCTTTAAAATTATATACATATTGCTACTTATAACAATATTACTGAAAAACAATATCATTCCCTTAATGCAACAGAGTGTACAATATATTTTGTTATCCCATCTTTCGCCAATACAAACAAACTGGATGGTTTGACCACTCGAGAGCCACGTATAATTGTCTGTGTGAAAAACATGATGTGCTCAAATCTAAGCCGCAGACAGACATCGTTTGGCCCTGACACTTATTGATAGTCATTGCAAATGCCAATCTAATTGGAAATTGAGGGCATTTAAATTGAATTGGCACATCTGTGGGTATAATAGGAATTCGCAGTAGTAATATATTTTCACCTCGGAATTTGTCATTTAAAATGATGGCTTCGATAACATTTTTCATTAATTTTTTTATGACTAATCGCGTGCCGTTGCACAACCGTGGTGGGTTCAAATTACGAAGCAAAATAACCGGAGATCCAACCTTCAGTTGTAAAATATGCGGTGGCATGCCTGGTAAATCCAATGAGTTTAAAAACTTTGTTGGATAATTTACAGCTTCGGTGGCATCGCAAACTGTATCATTAGATTTGTATGACACCAAGTCTCCTGGTAACAAATGTTGTATCTTGAGATTCAATTCGTTGACGTCCACATTTTTTGCCGCTAAAATTGCTCTTTCTGCCAGCCACTCATGATTTGTGTATCGTCTGTGTACATCGGGAAATATCTGGTCAATAAGAGCATCTTGAGAATCAATGATTTTGCAGAAATCGGTCGGTAATTTTATGCATCCAGTTTCCTCTGTAGTAACTTTTCCATCGCCGATATCTAACAATTGTTTTGAGAATGTTTCAGCGGATGGATCTTGAAGCTTTTGAACGCACAAATTTACTTTCAGTTGTACTTTTTCAACATTAAGCCACAATGACAATGATTTTAAGCACGCGTTGATCTCATCAGCGTATGTTGAACACGGAATAACGGGAAATGCTTGTCTGAAATCACCTGAAAAGAGTAACAGAGTGCCGCCAAATAGTTTGTCGTTGTTTTTTATATCTTTCAATGTCCTGTTCGACGCCTCAATCGAATGTTTGTGTTCCATAGTGCATTCATCCCAGATAAGAATTTTACACTATTTCAGCACTGTGGCCATGGACGATTGTTTTTTGATGTTGCACACTGCGTCTGGGTTATTTTGAATATTTAGTGACAGTTTAAATAATGAATGAGCTGTTCTGCATCCATCCAATAAAGTTGCCGCAATGCCAGATGATGCAACAGCCAATGCGATGCCATTATTTGATCGTATTTCTGCGAGAATTAGCGAAATAAGGAATGTTTTGCCAGTTCCACCTGGTGATCTCCCCAAAAAAAGAATCCACCTTGTCCTGCCAAAACTGCGAGCATGATGCGGTCGTAAATGGTTCTTTGTTCTTCATTCATTAGTGGGACATTGCGAGCAACAATCGCTGCCAATTCTACAGTGTTGTATTGTAGTTCACGATTCAATTCAGTGCTTATTAAATCAGATGCATTTCGATTTGTTGAATGCATACCGAAATGACTGAGTGGTAAGTTGGCAATGATAATGCAAAGATCTTCAATAGCAATCAATGCTTCATTGTACATAGCGTCACTGAATACTATCGTTAGATCGTTGCACCGTGAACGATGTTGATGCAATATACCATTAGTCATTGAATCTTTGTGATTATCCCATAATGTCTCTGCTTTGGCCGAGAAACATGTAGTCAACACTATAGCGAATAGTAGACGAATTTGTTTTGCGGTACAGTTCAGTCCTATTTCAGCAAGCATACACTCCCACTGGTTGTCGTCTTCCAGCAAGCCGAGTGCAAGGCATGCATCTTTATACGTTGAATACTGTTGTCCATTCACTTTACGTAAATCTTGAAATGACAAAGGGCCGATGACATTAACCAATAACAGTCGAAGATAAAAGCACTCAGTCTGCCTTGGATTGACCGTAAATACTCGTTCCAAGGTGTTTGATTTGAATAAACCGGGACATGCATCAATCGGCGTGCCTTGCTTGCGGGGCATCCATTATTTGTTGGAGCCCATGTGAAATAGCGTGGTACTTCTTAATAGAGTAATGTCCGTGCAAAAGCATCAAAAGCATCCGCACGATTACACAATTCAAAAAATTCGGTGAGTGTAGTTTTTGGTGGATTTATAGCACGATCATTCGCTGTCTCGCTCGTGAAATATACGCGCTGACCATTTTCAAGATGGACGGCTAAATGAAGAACTGCTGGATCCCGTTCATGAATTGGGAAACCAAAGATACGCCAAACAGCTTCATTGGAGCTCACGTACCGGCCAGTTTGGTAAAGTGTTATTTCATCGTTGTTATTCACCAGAGAAGCATTCACATTGGTATTTTCAACTCGAAATACAGCCATATCACTGCCTTTATTCACATACTTGCAAATGTATTTGATGCTCTCCACTGAACTGCAGAACTGAACATTAAAATGAGCATTGAATGTTTTGCTCAGCAGAGGCGAATATGGGACCACCCATCGGTTATCAATGTCAATATCTATGTTGTTGACATAGATGACCGCCATAGATGATAAGATTGTCCGCCATTATCGGGAATTCTTCGACGATATATTGGATATCCGTCAACATTTGTGATCGTGAAATTTTTCGGAAAACTTTTAGTACATTTTCCATCTGCACAAATAATAATGGCCTAAAAATTCATTTTTCATTTTAACATAAAATAACTCCGTCGGATATTGACGAATATTTTAAATGAATATACCATTTTAACTAATTTTAACAATATTAACGTTAAAAAATATTTTAAACACTTACGGTTAAAAATTCATTTTTCATTTCAACATTAAATAAATTCTGACATCGTGTTTACGATTCTAAAATATTAACTTTGAAAAAAATATTTTAAACACTTCGTAAGATACGGTTACGATTCTAAAAATATTAATTTTGAAAAAATATTTTAAACACTTCGTAAGATAAGGTTAAAAATTCATTTTTAACACGCTTTTATCAGCTTCACCTGTATATATGTATGTATGTATGTTTGTTTGTAACTTCTCTGGGAGCAAACAAAAAATTTATATTGTAAAAAAAATACTTTCCCTACGTGAACGATGCGGCGTCGAGGTAAGGCGCTGCGCTACGAATCTAAAGGTCCAGCGTTCTATTCCCGTTAGGGGAGATTTTTTAAAAATGGTTTTTGTTAATTCTAAGTTATTTTAATTAAAGATTTAAATGTATGTAAATATTACGGTGTGTCACTCACACGATTTTCTCTTACCCTGAATTTTAATACTAAGATAGACATTTCGTGCTTTTTAGTTCACATTTCTATAAAAGAGTGTTCTTTAATTTTTTAAAACTATAATATTATTCATTTCAACATTAAATAAATTCTGATATCGTGTTTACGACAACTCACGCCATCTAGGTGGAAAAGTTGTTGAAAGAGTTGGTTAAAAATTAATTAAGAAAGAACTAATTAAGTTACAACTTTCATTTGTAAATCTAAACCATTCTCGAATCCACCTGAAGACACACAAAAATTTTCATTAAACTCAGTCCAGCCGTTTAGGAGGAGTTCAGTGACATACACACGCACAAAAGAAATATATATATAAAGATATATATATATATATATATTTGTGTATACAGAAATGTATTTTGTGTGATAAATCGAAATATTGATGTTTAAATGAATATGTAGAAATTGATCAGATGTGGAATAAAATATTTCATTTAATTAAAATTCTGTAATAGATGATGTCGATGTTGAAAGATATATTATTCAATATTGCTTAGAACGGAAATCATCACACATTCATAGATATGAAGACTAATTATTATTATTATTATTATTATTATTATTATTATTATTATTATTATTATTATTATTATTATTATTATTATTATTATTATTATTATTATTATTATTTATAATAGCAACAATGATTGTAGTAATAATTATAAAAACAATAATAATTGTAATAAGAATAATAATGGTAATCCGGGGATAATTGAAACAATAGTTTTACGAATTGAACTCAGGTTAAACAATATATATATATATATATATATCATTATGACTTATTACCTGCCGGTTAATTGAAACAAAGATATACAGAAATTATTCTAAGGATTATTCTATTTAGGATTATTCTATTTATTTTATTATTATGTACTGGTTTTGATTATGTTCACCCTACAAGGCTAAATTTTTTTCTTAGTGCGCGACAAAAATATATAGGTTGTAATTAGTGATCAGAAGATAGGGAAAACTTAAAAAAATAAAAATAAAACCATATTTTACGGAAAAATCAACTTTTTAGCTCAACGTACCGTATGTGGAACATGCATAAAAATATGATTTACTAATACGTTTACTATTGTAATATATATATATAAAAAAAAAAAAAAAAAAAACCTTACCTCTACAAAATATACACTTCGTTATAACACACAGTATTTTTATTTTTATTTTTTATTTTTTTTTCGAGTCAAAACTGTTCAATAACTTGTCTTTTTTTTTTTTTTTTTTTTTTTTTTTTTTAATTCAGACAAACGACTAACGTATCACTTTCATTCAAATTTCACACTGATTGTACTATAACAAAAACACGAATGACATCTTTAGGTAAAGATTCATATTACTACATTGCTAAATGTCAGTAGCTTCTATCAAGATGTTAAGAGATGTCACTACTAATAGTTTTATAGCTATAGGAACAATTAAAGTCGTTGTTCTACATATGAAACTGGGTGCATTGTAGGGTTAAGGTAATTTTTTATAAGCAATGCAAGTTATATTTTGCTTTTTTTTTTTTTTTTTAATTATTACTTTGCTTTAAATAGACTATAAATATATCTTACTGTCATTAAATATAAAAGCAAACATGCATTTACAATCTTATTATACAACAGCGAATTAAAGTACATGATTTTTTCTCACTAAATATAAACACACACACACACACACATACATAAATATATATATATATATATATATATATATATATATATATATATATATATATATATATATATATATATATATATATATATATATATATATATATATATTTCTATTTCATATAAATTTTGTTAGAAAACTTCATCTTTATCTGTTACACGAGCATTACAAAATCATAGGTAATGGTATTGAAAAATTAGCGGATTATATATTACAAGTATATTTTAAATAAAAACGAGAAATTTCATATACATTAAATATATTTTTTCATAAGAGTCTTTATCGATCGCATTATTAAAAAACTTAGATTTTCTCATCATGTAGTTACTCTTTAAGGTGCCTGCCTACCGTCGGAGGTGATTTTTTTCAATAATTGAAAAATTGCATATTTATGTGCATTATATGATAGAATATAGTAAAAAACAGTGAATAACCCGAAAAAAATATGCAAATTTTAAAATATTTTGATATTTAGGCTCAAAATATGTATAATATTTGCGAAAAAAAAGTACTTTTACAAAACATCATATGTCAAATTTTAATAAAGATATTTTTATTCTGTAAATTTTATTTAGATTATTGAAAGGTACTTAAGGGAGTGAACTACTCTCAAAACTATAACCATGTTATTTAATATTTTATAGAATAAAACATTTTTACATCATGAATATACATGGCATTTCATATTTTCTATCGACAAAAAAACAAAAAAAAAACAAATAATTTAGCTAGATTCATTGTCGTAATTCAATCCATAAAACAACTCCTCTAGAGTATTTTGTCAAAGTTACATAACGTTTCAATTATAACTTTTGGAGTTATGATCTTTCGGGATAAAGCAAAATGCTAAAAATTTCATTTTGAGAAAAAGCAGAAAACAAATTTAAAAACAAGATTTTACCTATTAAAAAAAAATAATTTTAATAAGATCCAGATTTATTTCAAAGCTCTTTATTTTCTATTTTAAATTCATTTTATATTCAGTAACAAATTTTGATGCTTATATCGAGTAAAACATTTATGTAAACAAACATAGAAGAGTCATTTCCGGTCACTTCCGGTATCAAAAACTGGCGAGTGACTAATATTAAAATGTCTGTAACTCAAGTTCTAAGCAAGACAGAAACAAAATTCAAACTGATTTAGAAATATAAAATGTCAGACTTTAGTACTAATCCAAAAATGGAAAATCGGAGTTTTGACCGAAAGATGCGTTTTAAAGGTAGACAGGCACATTAAACTGATTTTTAATATAAAGAACGTGTATTTGAGATTTTCATTCTTATAATTTTTTATCAAAAAATATACATTGAATACCTCGCATTAAACACCTAGAGTTAAAGTGCACAAAACGGAAAAAAAAAAGCTTAAAAAGAATGGATAGCGGAAAAAAAAAAAAAAAAAAAATGTTTACAGTTTTTCTTGCATTAATAACTCGAATAAATAAATAAATCAATCTATGTATATGTATATTAGAAAATAAAACATTTTTTTTTTCGTCGATTTGATACGGAATGAGTCTTATTCTAAAAATAAAATTGTTAACTATTTTAGTATATTTTATAACACATTAAAGAAAATTTGAGCAGATATTAAAATTTCTGCTAGACGAACAAAGAAATGTGTTTAAAAACATTGATGCATTTATTTATTTTTATTTATTTTTTATTTTATTTATTTATACTTTATTTTTCTTTTCTTTTCTTTCTTTTCTTCTTATTTTTTTTAGAATAACAATAGACCCCCCCCCCTGAAACTAATTTTTTGAAGAATTAATAAAGGAAGAAAAAGCGATGCTGCACATCCATATTATAACATTACTTTTAAAAATAGTTTATGTAAGTTGTAGCGTAGAATGAAACCTTTTCAAGTTTGTCAACCTTCAGAATGAACAGAAAAGCCTCCGTTAGTTAAAAAATTACTATAAGGCCATCTAAAATTAACATTTCAAGAAACAAGAAAATACGTAAAAAATAGTGTCGGTGTAGGCATTAGTGCTAGTTGACTGCACATGGTAACCTAAACCAGTGTAAACACACACCATGCAGATCCTTTTTTACAGTATCCAAGTCCGCATTTATGTGTTTTAGACAAAGCCACAGAATCACTCGTATGGCTAGTTAACATCTTGAACTAGACAGAGAGACGTTGATTTGAACTTACCACTTCTAGAGCAGGAATGTTTTAATCAGAAAGCAGAGGCATACTAGCTTCTTTATCAGAACCTGTTACGAATAAGTAGGTGATAAGAAAAAAAAAATTAAAAAATGCATTGAGATAGAGTTGAAGCAATTACTCTAAAAAACGTTTATGGGAATAACATAGAAGTACTTTCAGAAGGATTCTTCTGAAAGTGGAGTTTCGACCATCAAAAATCATTGCTACACAGTGAACAAAATACAGCTACAAGAGCTTAAATTGAATGAAAATGGTAGATTAAAAAAAAAAAAAAATGACATATGATTTATCTATAAAGCACCTGATGATGACAAAAATTTAATAATTTTTTTTTTTTCACTGGAATGCATTTATTCTTCGTTAGGTCATCCAAAATGTGTCAGATATTTCTTGTTGATATTTGAACTGTTTTTCAGATATTTTTGTGTCTGAATTAGTATATCAGACAGATTTCTGTCTTAAATTAAGATACTAAAGCGTCTAAGCTCTATATTAAGACATTTACGTGTCTTAAATGTCTTGCATGTCTTACTTTAAAACACTTTTATTTGCGATGTATTTACTTTCAATTTAATAAAATGTAATACATAAAAATATTTACATGTCGGAAAATACATTTATTGTATCGAATAGTCAATATTAACAGTGTGTAATGAGAGAACAAAAAATAATTAAAAAAATGGGATAGAGTTAACAAATTTCAAAAGCAAAACATATCATTCTAGTTCTTTTCATTATATACATTCAAACATTTAACCACTGTGCATTATGATTATAAGGTAACAGAATATAGTTACTGGAAAATGGTGTTTCAGTACAAATCAAAAACATTCTCTGGAATCGATTAATTGATCAAATGATGGTACATACTGGGAATTTAATTACTCGTAATAAAGTCCCTAAGTACAATATTTTAAAGAATTTTTAAAACAAAAAGTATTAAAAATTTCTACTATATATATACAAAATATATAAACACATTAATTAAATAATTAAACTTTGTTTCTATAACTGTAAACATCAAAGTCATTGCCATAAAACTAACATTATTTATAACGTATAATATATATTATCGAAATATATATAATAAACGAGCCGCAAGTAATAGTCTTTGAAGATTTATGTGTGCTAGTAATTATATTAAAAAAATATATATACATGTTTTTAATCAATGTGGTAATATACTATTTTATAAAAAATAAATAAATAAATAAATAAAAATTTTGTATGAAATGTTTGAAACAATTTCATTTACAAATTTGTATAGTTCGCATTTTTATGACATACTTTACAAATTAGTAGAGGATATGAAGGACATCACGACAAAGCTATAAAATATATTCTATTATTAATCAATATCTTATTGTCGTTCCTTTGAATCCTTTCAATTATTCGTTTTCGCAAAAGTCCTGTTATCCATTTATAACTACTTTTTGGCGCCACAATGACGTGGATACAACTTTATGGATTCAAAATAAAGAAAGACCTTGATGTAAAGAATACATAACATTGTTACGCTAATAAAATTATTGCTTTCACTTTGTCAATTCCTCCAAAATCATTTGATATTTTTTATCAGGATAAATTGTGTTGCAGGAAATTTTCCTTAAATTATTTGTCACATAAATGACTTTTAAATGGACTTAAAGTTTTTAATGCTATTTAAAAGTAAAGTATCAAAACTATCTTGATACTGTAAACTAAACAGTTATTTTAATAATAAAAATAATGATTATTATTATTATTATTATTATGACGTTGTTTTTATTTATAAAATTTTTTAAACAATATGCATTTCTTTTAATTGCATCTTTGTCAAATGATTAAACAAAAGGAAAATAAAACACTTATACTCGAATTACTTATTAATGTAATTTAATTTAACTTGTACTAAATGAAAAGTAACGAGATTTCTGTACATAATTTTCTACCAAAACACATAAAAAAATCGAGAGTGACTCCACTCGAAATTCAAAACATTATTTTATTTAAAAAACCGTTAATTACTTAAAGAAAGAGAAGTCTTTAAATAAACAAAAGAAAAAAATATATGAATGTGTTTCAATATTTTTCCCCAAGTAGTGTGCTGTTTAATTTAATCCAATTATATTTCAAATAATTTCAGTCCAGGGGTCAAAATGACAAAGAATTTTTCATTTTATCCCTGTAAAAATCCATAAATGCTATATTCACCAAAATCTATACAATTCGCGCGAAAATGATGGACAATCCTGGACGATAGGACCCATGCCCCAGCCCGCCCGATTCCCGCTCTTCGATGTCTTTTTCTAGTCAATTTTTTCCTCTTATTACTTCCGGTGCGAGCCGTTTTTTTTTTTTTTTTTTAACACACTTGACATTGTGAGTGAGTTTTTTTGCTTTTCTTCACATGCTATTTCTATGGGGTTTTTAGCTTTTTCCCCCTCTTTTTCTACATTCTAAAGTCTGTATATAAATTTTCAGCTCAACTGAGTAGGGTATTTAGACGTTATCGAATTTAAATAATGACAACTAGTAGACCATGATGAAAAAGAAGGTTTCTTTGTGTCATTGTAAAGAAGAAAAAAACAAAACTATAAATGTTACCAAAATCTATGTAGTTCATGCAACGGTGGCTTATAACACACAAATTTTCAGTTTATTTGAATAAGGAATTTAGGTGCTACCACAATTAAAATAAATTTTGGCCGTAGACCGTAATGATAAAGAGTTTTTGTGTGCCCTGTTAAAAAATTGTAAGTGCTATATTCACCAAAATAAATACGGTTCGTGTACATGTGACCTTTAACTTGTACCTAAATTTTCAGCTGACTTGAATAAGTCATTTAGACACTATCGCACTTTAAATAATTTGATCCCATAGCCCATAATGGTAAATAAATGTTTTTTGCGACCCTGTGAAAATGCTATAAATGCTAGATTTAACTAAATGAATAGGTTTCGAGCTACGGTAACCTGTAACTTACGTACTAACTTTCAGCTGACTTGAACAACGCGTTTAGTCGCTATCATGTTCACTCCCACACATACACACACGAACGCACGCACACATGTACACACACATACATACATGCACATACATACACACATATATACATAAATAACAATAAAAACAGTGTAAATGACCTCAGAGACCTCAAAATGTAAAGATATTCAAAAATTTCAAAGTCGAATTTTTGCTATGATTGCAGTACTTTCCTCAAACCAGTATGTTCAGAAAGTAAAAATTTATAAGAACCTCTTAAATTATAAAAATTGCTCTTAAGTAATTTGTGAAAGTTATTGAATCTTATACCTGCAATTAAGTACGTAGAGATAAATAAAAAAAGAATTTATAATGCGAATATTAAAATTATTATGCACCGTTTTTGATAACAACCTCGATTTTCTATATCTATAAGAATTAAATTTGAGGTCTTTTGAGTTTTAACGTTTATCTAGATATACGCATTATGCCTATTGTAAAATTTCTAAGATTCATGTCTAAGTCTGGATTAAGCATGTCACATCATAATTTTGATCTTACACGGACGGGATGGCTACCTATCATCGCTAACCTCCCACAGTAACAATTTTACGAAACTTTAAGAATATTGCAGCCACGGCAAATTTTATAATCACCAGCCACAATTAATGTAACGAGAATTTTAGGAACGGCTTGAGGATCGAATCCACAATCCTTAGATTACGGCTATGCACTGAGAAAGAAAAAATACATATCGCCTTTATCTAAAACGAATAAATAGTCATTTTCTGAATTTCCAAACTAGAAATATCGATTTCTTAGTTATGCGTATAAGGTAGACAAATAACCTGGACAGATGAAATGATTGATAATTTCTAGTCTACTCTTTTTTAGATAGTGGAACAATATTATACACACTATGAATATTATGAATATTTTTTATTGCTAGGAAATCTCACTTCTTTTCCTAGAATTGAGTCACAAAACAAAATTACAGTTACTAAAACTCGCCTCTATTGTTCACATTTATTTTCTGCAAAGTTTAAATGAAAGTGACCACGATAATACAGGAAAAGGCTCTAGAATTCTAATTACGATTTTTAGAACTCTCTAGCAAAGGGAACTAAAACTTACATGGATAACATAGAACAATTTTTATGAGAGTGGTAATTTCCATATGTCAGTCACAATTTATTTTTCAATGTGCGTTTTGCCATCTGGACTATTGCGACTCTCTTTATGAAATAAAGAGATTACGAATTAAAGAGATTACGATGCCACTGGTTTAGGGCGAGCAAAAATTTAATCTGTGTGCTCAAGTCTTTTCTGTGATATAGTACATTGGATATGGTCGAACACTGGACTACATATTTTAGCGCTCTTTTATTTCCCCTGTGGATTCCCCGAAATTGCTCGCAGCAATACGGAAATTCCCTGAAATTATGCACCCGCTGTTTCGCCTTACGCTTTGATGGACTTACTTCTGACTACTTACTGACTACTTTGATGGAACGCATCCCCCGCGTTAAGCGGGGTTTTACTGTATATCTACAGATGTTTATTTAACAATAAGAATTCATGTAACTATATAGGGGAGATTGGGGTTGAATGGGAGGCAGGACGAATGGGACAATAGCAAAATTTTTATGTTTTGCAAGCACCATAAACTTGACAATTTTTCTGATGTATGACAGTACTAAGGTCATTCACCAAGTGTAGTTTCAGAATTGTGCTATCTATAGAAGGGCAGAAAAAAATTAAAGTGTATTTTTCTGCTGCCAAAGTAAGTTTTTACTGATTCAATTAGGTAGTAGTTAAGAAATTAACTATTTTCTTAAAGTTAAAAAAAAACTCTTATATGATGAAAAGGCATAATCTTTTATTGTGCTTATGATAATCAAGAAAAATATTGACAATTGTCCTTTAAGCCTATTTCCTGTTTTATATGATCATGCACTGGTGGGGATGAATGGGGCAGATTGAATGGGGATGAATGGGACATTCCCCATTATGTGCTAATTTAAAATTGTACACAAGAATTATATTAAAATAAATCGTAAATAGATTTCCAATATTCTTAAAACCTGCAGTTCAGTGTAGTTATAATATGGAATTATAAAAGTAGCATGGGTTTAGAGAAAAGTATATTGAAATTAATTGTTCCGATTTTTGCTTATATTAATTATGACTAAAACAATCATAAGTTAGAATATTCCATGCAAATTAAATCAGTAATTAAAATAAATTAATAAACAAACAAATAATAATCTGATTAAAATCATAATTTCAATCAAGCTAATTTAATAAATTCTGGTGATTATTAATGTAATACATAATAGAATGTTGATTTTCCCAATTAGTTGGACACAAAAATTTATCTGGATAATTTGTACTCTATTATAATGATTTATCTCCTTCTAGTGTCTTATTTATTTATTTATTTTCAGATTAGGTCTTATTAGATTAAATTACCACTAGGAGCTGCACGAACTAAAGGACTTTTGTCATAGTGTGTAATAAAGTCACATAAACCAGTTTAACTTCAGAAATTTATTTACTTTCCATTTTGTTTTCTTTTCTTTTTTAACTCCAGTTCTGTCCCATCATCCCCATAGGTGGGGACGAATGGGACCATGCACATGCATGTAAAACAAAATTATTGTTAATTAAAAATGAGAACTTTTACTAAAGTTAGTATGTTTATACGTAACTGATTACTCAAGTGTACTTATGAGTAATGTTGCAAAATTCTGAACTGCATATGGCCGACGTTATCAAGAAAAACATGGAAAATGTCCCAATGTAATTTTTTCATATATATATATATATATATATATATATATATATATATATATATATATATATATATATATATGTATATATATATATACATATATATATATATTTAGTATATCATAGCTATTAAAAAAATATAATGTGATTGCTAAAAAAAAAAAAAATCTTATCACAAAATTTGTCTTGTAAAATAAATATCTACATATTTTAATCAATTTTTTATTAATTTTTTAATTATTTATTTTTGGAACTTCTGAATAATCTGGTACTTTATCCGAACCCAACATAATTTCCAAACTGCACAATTATAAATATCGTATGCAAAATAGTACTCAGTGAAAATTTATTTATTTTTATATAAAAACTGACAACGACACCCATGTACTGTCGGAAAAAAAAAACGCAACAACCACTGTAATTTCGTAATTAATTGACGCAGGAGCATCTAATACGCATAATTCAACAGGAAATTAAATGTACTTTCTGAAAATGTCGTCGAATTTTGAATTAGGGGGTCATCGACATACTAAAATGAGCGCCAACTTTGATTTTTTCAATAGCAACGCCCAATGGGAGTCTGGCAGTGCGGAAAAGTATAATGTACTTTATCTTTAGTATTTATGGAGTTATAATAAAAAAATGTGTTAGGGGGTTATCTGTAAATGTAGAAAAATAAAATTAAGATCCTACAAGAAATAGATAAAATTTTACTGTTTCACACCGGAAATATTTCAAGAAAAAAAGATTTATAAAAAACCGTACGATTTGTTTTATAGTTGATATGAGACTTATTTGATAAGAAAGTATAATTTCTTAATTAATGCTTTCGCAACTGTTAACGTAGATTCACGTCATTTGAAAATCTGTAACTGTGTCAGTGGACGTTTCTTTCGTGATTTGTGTGTTACTTATTTCTTAAGTATGTACCCAGTGTTCATATTTTGGCAATAAAATATACTATGGATAGAAATATATTGATTAGAAATAATATAATTATAATGTATATCCATTTGTAATTTAATTGTAAATACAGAAAATTTGTTCTAAAATATTTTATTTTGAGAGAATAACGCTTGTACTTTCGGGTGTTGGAGAAATGTAATTGTGAACTTAGGAAGAGCAGATTGCAGAAAACAGGGCATTTTGGAATCACCAAGCAGAGGCCTTGATCCAGCTGTGGACTGATAGTGATGAAATTGATTATACACACACGCACACAACATACAGGTTAATCAGTTAAAAAAAAAAAAAAAAAAAAAAAAAAAAAAAAAAAAAAAAATTTCTTATTACCCTTAAATCTGACGGATGTGGAGACTATTCTAATGCTGAAGTATAATTGTTTAAACCTTGTTTAACTGTGCGAGACAATTTCTAACACTGTAAGAATGTTATAACTTTATGTGTGAGATAAAACAGAAATGGAGGACGCACAGTGTTAATTAATCCTGTGATAATATTACTTTTGAAAAACCTAAATTATTCGTTTTTTTTTTTTTTTTCTTTTTTCCATTATCATTGCTTCCAAAAAATGTTGAAAATGTTCGTCACCATTTTGAATTCAATTATGAACACGTCGAACACGTTTTTAGACGCTCTTCGCACCATTGTTGGTGTTATTGACGAGATTTCTTCAGTTATGACCTGTTTTAATTTATCAAATTTGCAGGACTTCTCTGGAAAACAGTATAAAATGATAATGTAAAAATGATAATGTAAAAAGGTAATGATAATGTAAATGTGATGTAGGAATGATAATGTAAAAAAAATGAATTAAATTTGTTTTTTATAAATACAATTATCACTGTATTGTGCGTCTCCATTTCTGTTTTACTTCACAGATAAAGTTGTAACAGTCCAACAGTGTTGGAATTTCTCTCCCACACTTAAACAAGGCTCTAACAATTATACCTCAGTGTTGGAATAGGTTCTACATCCGTCATACTTAAGGGTAATAAAAAAAACTAACGGGTACTCTTTTAAATTGATCACCCTGTATTGTATATATATTAGGGGGACCGGAGAGTAATGTCGTTTTCTTAAGTTAAATTCACACGACTACATTTTTAACAAGTTTTTATTTCTAATCAACAATATATTCACCTTCGTTATTAACAACCTTTTGCCATCTAGTATACAAATTTTCAATGCCGGAGAGGTAAAATCAATCGGTTTTTCTGTAAAATATGTCGAGATAGCATTTTGGACATCATCAAAATTTTCTAATTTTTTGCCACTAAGACAATGTTGCAGTGATCGGAATAAATGGTAATCCGAGGGTGCAATATCGGGCGTGTATGGTGGGTGAGGCAGTACCTCCCACCCCAATTCGTTAATTTTTTTTAAGGTCCGTTTTGCACAGTGCGGTCTTGCATTGTCATGTTACAGAATAACTCCTTTTCTCTTGACAATTGCCGGATACTTTTCAACCAAAGACTGGTTTACTCGTTTCAATTGTTCACAATAGACATCTGCATTAACAGTTTGTCCAGGTTTTAACACTTCAAAGTGAACAACTCCGCGTGTATTCCAACAAACACACAGAAGTGCCTTTTTGGGGTGTAAACCCGGCTTTGCAGTAGTTCGTGGTAATTCATTTCGGCTGAGCCACTGCCTACAGGACCCATTTTTCGTCTCCAGTGATCAAGCGATCAAAAAACGGATCTGTATGGTGCCGTTGAAGCAATACGTTGCATGTGATGGACCGGTTGGCTTTATTCTGTTCGGACAGATTATGGGGGACCCAAACACCAGCTCTGCTTATTCTTCCAATCTGCGGCAAATGTTCTTGGATGGTTGACCAAGGTTGATTAAGGCTGTTTGAGAGTTCCTCATTTGTTTGACATGGATTTGCTTCCACTTCTGCCCTTAGCACGTTGTTATCTAATGTTGTTGGTCTTCCTGATCGATGGGCGTCCTATAGATCAAAATTGCTTGATCTGAACTTGGAGAACCATCTTTGGCATTTTCGAACGTCCAATGCGCTTGGATAAACATCGCAAATGTTTTTAGTCGCAGCAGTTGCGGTATTACCCTTGCGAAACTCAAAAAGCATACAGTGCCGGATATGCTCTTCTGGTATTTGTCTGGCCATTTCACATCAAATTGAAAAAAAAAAAAAAAAAAAAAAAAAAAAAGTCTAATACTTAATTATTCAGAAGCAAATATGATGCAATAACCTCAAAATCTCTTTGACACGCCTTCCAAGTACGTAATGAGCTACCAAATGACAATCAAATATCGACATGCACAGAAACGACATTACTTTCCGGCCCCCCTAATATATATATATTCAAAGAGAGAGAAAGAGGGGTAGTTTCAAATTGACTTGTACATTGTATCTAATTTGCAAACATTACTCATATATATATATATATATATACATGTATGTGTGCATGTGTGTGTGCGTGTGTTACTGTTATTTAAACTCTTATACAGTGGTGGACATAGTTATAAGTTAAGCTATACTTTGGTGAGTTAGCAGTCGAAAAGAAGTAAAAATGATACAACACCCACACGAAAATTTTTAAATTATTTTTTAAGATATTTAATACCGATATTTTACAATAAACATGTGTGATTCGGGAATATGAAGCAAAAAAGGAAAAAGTAGCTGCACATAAATATAGGTTCAGAGAAATCTTCATTGGAATAAACTAAAAACAATAAGACATCAGATTCTAGAGTGGCCTCCTTTGTGTTTAATGACTTCAAAAATACGGTCTGACATTGAAGTGAAAAGCTTTTGCAAGGTAACTAAGGGGATTTCGGTCAAGACATATCTAATTTTGTCGTTTAGTTCTTCTACAGATATAAATTGTTTTCCATGCGCATAAAATTCACTCACCATCATTCCCCATAGATTTTCTATAGGGTTAAGGTCTGTACTGCATGCTGGCCACTGAAATAATGGTATGTGTTTATCTTCATGATTTTGTCACTTTTGAGGCGTGTATGGCTGCATTGCACTGTTGTAGAATAAAGTCCCCCCGCATAACTGACTTAGCTGATTCAAGATGGGTGATTAATGCAGTTTCTAATAATTCTACATATTTATCCGAATTCATTTTTGTGGAAATCCACGCAAGAGGCTCGCCACTTTTACATGGAATCCCTTCCCATATCATGACTGTTCCTCTACCAAAGTTTCTTGAATATTTAATCTGTTTCTCTCTCTTTAGATGATGCGAAAAAGAATGTGTCCCATCAGGATAGTTTAGATTGAACATATTTTCATCGGTGATTATTACTCATTTCCCTTCTTATTTATAATTCCTGTACTTATTTTTGTAAATTCAAATTACTTTGTTTTATGATTAGCGTTTAGCAATGGTTTGACTTTCTTTTTCATCCATTATATATATATATATATATATATATATATATATATATATATTTCGTTATGCAGAATTCTTCTAATATGTCTTGGAGTGACAGAGAGTTGTAGTGAACAGGTTGTTTCATTTTAATTTAGCATTTTATTTCTTGCTTTTCTCACAATCAAACTTTTTTGACGCTGCGTTATATTTGGTTTCCTTCCTGGTCGTTTTAATGTGTTATATTTTTTTCCTCTTTTATGACATAATTATTAATAATACTTTGGGGACATTCAATGGTCTTTCCTATTTGCTTGTGTGACAATCCTATATTGATATATGCATCAATTTGAGCTTGTTCTATGTCAAATAGCTTTCTTTCTTTCGGCATGTTGAGCTTGGTTCTATAAGAAAAAAAAATCGGCATATAACAATATATCTGTACTGATAAGTATAAAAGATTTAAGTCCAAAAATGTCGATTTTGAGTTAAGTACATACTCAGACCCAAAAAAAAAAATCTCTATCGATTGGTATAAAGGATTTAAATACATGTCATTTAGTCTTTGAGAAAATCCATTGGTAAAAAAAGATTCAAGTGAGAAATTTAGCATTAATCTTTGGTATAAAATATTTAATTCAATTATTTTCGTTTATTAAATGAAGGTTGACAATCACTGAATGGTGTAAAGGGTATAAATCAACATAATCCCTTTTTCCCAATCGATTCTTCTGATTAGTTTTTAGTTAGATCAACTTTACTTTTTGTCTCCTGAAAAATCAAGAATATGGACTTAAATCCTTTATACTTATCAGTACGGATATTTTAACTGATATTTTCCACATTCATTAATTAAATATTATTTTTAGTGAAAGTTAAATGATGTAAGAGGATATTCTTAAAGTGAATTTCCCGTTCAATATATACATAAACTTTTGTATAACACATATTTTGATATTTCCCTTGCGTGAAAACACGATATCAGTGTTAAATGCTTATTTAATTAGACTTAGAAGAAGTGAGAAATATTTTTCAACAGATTCCTTAGCGTAAATCATAGATTTATAAGATTTTGTATGTGAACTTATAATTACGTTCACCCTTGTACTTTTAATATTTCAAAATTCATTAAAATTAAGTGTTTTCAAAATACAATAAAATTGTATAAACATTATATTTATGCATTCTATATTTTTGGAAGAACAGGTTTCAAAATCAGAGATACGTTAATTGTAAATTAACTTGAAATAAAATCGAATTTCAAATACAAAGTTTATATATATATATTAGTAATTATAAAAAGAAATGTTATGTATACATTTAAACAACTGCAACCAAAAGTATTTCAATTTCGGAAAACGTCATTATTTTAACTAAAACATGTAAATAAACCAAATGCTTCATTGACTTCTAATTATTTTACATTTATTTTTAATTATTTTTTATCATCAGTTTAATAAAAAACACTTGACCTCTAAACATTGAAAAAAAAAAAAAAAAAAAAAAAAGAAAAAGGAAACCTCTTTTTTATAAGTATCACCATTGAAAATGGTTGCAAATACGAAATCTTGTTCATTTCATTAGGTACGATAAATAAACGATTTAACGGATACTTGAGCACGTAATGAGGTCTTGAAAAGAATATTCATTCATTTAATATTTAGTTTACGTGCTTGACGTATAAGATCAATTAAAAGTTTAATTAAACAAAAAAATTGGGATATAATAAAGTAAAACATAATTTAATTATATATTTTCAGATTTTTTTTTTTTTTTTTTATAAAGTGAAACAAAATATGTCGTGTTATTCACATTTTCCCTTTCATACAAAATAAAAATTTATTATTCAAGTTTATATATCAAAGATTATCATTATTCATTAAGTTTATCACTATCATTATTCCTTAAGACGTGCTATTTTCATATTAATTTTTAAATTACTCTATTGGAAAATATAACTTATACGTACTGCATACACACACATACACACAATATATATATATATATATAAAACCAAACTTCTTTCCTGGATTTAAAAAAAAAAAAAAAGAAAAGAAAAGAAAAAGTAGATAATAACTGGTTTACTGGGATTTATGATAAAAGGCAAGATTTTAACTTTAAAGTTTGTAATTTAACAAATTAGTTCTCCTGTATTAGTCTTAAAGTTTTAAAAAATATTATGTTCACACAAATAAACAGAATTAAAATGATATGCAATAGCTATTTAGACTTGAAACTGGCTATGAAAAATCCAAAAACGTACTAACTGTTAAACGCTATCCTGTTTCTTTACTCAATAATCATTTCAGTATTCTTGATTACAATCCTACATAAGGTTTGTTGTTCCATTTTGGGCGACATTTAAGTGCTGGTAAGAGATCCTACTAGCTGAAGCGGGTTCTATCTTTATAATGGGGGTGGTTTTCAATTTTCCATATTCTAATGACAATTCGAGCTTGTCCAGATATGTATTTATATATTCTTGTATTATTTATATTCTTGTATTTTATATTCATGTATTATATTTTGTGCTTGATTTCTGAATTTAATTGCTTTTTATGCTTTGTATTAATTAAATTCGTTTGTTGTATGGTCTTGCTTCCATCTGTGAGAAACTGCGGTGCTAGAAACGTGTTTTTTGGTTAAATTACCAGCGTTTCGTCAGAAACTTCTCATATTCCTTTCCGTACATGGGGGGAGCTCCCCTGATGAAAGCCCCCATGTGTTTTGTGATTAATTTTCCATCTGGCTTTAGTTATTTTGTTTATTTCCTTTTATATTTCCTTATGATGTATTTGCTCATTGGTTTATAAAAAACCTGTTCTAATTCTATATATTCAATAATTCAAGTTTTACTCTATCTGATATTTAAATTTTATCTTATATATATATATGTGTGTGTGTGTGTGTGTGTGTGTTTGTGTAAAAGTAGCAGCATTTATATAAACAATTATATTAAGCATAAATTTATTCTAAACAGATTTAAAAAAATAATATTGAGTATATAAATTGCATAAATTCAACGGATAAGGACAAAATTAATGAAATGTTCTTTAACAAATGTTCTTACATAGAAAATTTAAGATGACTCTTTTTAATTAATAATTATTGAATCACCGAAAAGGAGAAACTTATACGCGAATTTCTATGTATTGTTAGTTGTTGAATGAGAATTATTAATACATAATATAAATTGAAAAGCCGTTATAAACTTTATTTACACCGTATTTACGTATACATAACGCGCGTTCGTCTTTAAAAAATAGTGACAACATTTATTTCATATAATTTGCATCATAAATCTGTCCTCATCTAGTCTAAATAAGTTTTGTTAAATTTATATGCTTCCTACAGTAAAGATATCTGAGCATTACGAATTTTATTAGATGGTTACGGAGACCGCAATGGTTCACAGAAAGAAATTTGGGGACATGGTTACATTTCCATATGATTGGATCTCTTGCTTCGCTAACTGATATCACCAGCTTCCAAACAAAGAGCTGAAAAAAAAGTTTAATTGATTATATGAATTTTTGTTCACTTAAATAGGAAAATATAATAATAATAATAATATCCTTTTTTTTTTTTTTTTTTTTTTGCTTAAAAAAAAAAAAAAAAAAAAAAAAAAAAAAAAAAAAATTATCTGCACCATTAAATTTTCACCATTACTGAAGATGAAATGAAGAAAATGACCATTTATGAAATGACCATTAAATCTTCACCATTTCATCTGCATAACTGCCAACATGTACGTTTGCCCTTGGCTACCGGAAACTTTCATTATTAAATTTTAATATATTTATTTAGCAGCTTTCTTTGATTATACGTCATGAATCTCTTTTCAAAGAATTTGTGGTGTTAAAGAACCATCTTTACGACATCTTTACGATGAAAATATCCCTCAAGATTGATGTTTATATGAAATTTTGCTCTATTCTGCCATGCTAAGAAAATCGTAAATTTCCAATAACTTACGAAATTTTTATATTGGGAAATTCATAGTCATTAATATTCATGCCAGTATCCTAAATAATATTTCAAAAGTAGTCTGACATCTTTACGATGAAAATATCTCTCAAAATTGACGTTTATGTGAAATTTTGCCCTATACTGCCATGTTATGAAATTCGTAAATTTGCAATAACTTGCGAAAATTTCAAAGTAGCATATTTATAGTTTCATTCCAGCATCACAACTGATATTTTAAAACTGGTCTGATATTTTTACAGTAAAAAGTTTCCATTTAATGCACGTTTAAGTGATTTTTTGTCCTATTCTCCCATGTTAAAGAAATCGTAAATTTCTAATAACTTACGAAGTTTTTTAATTCGAACGTTGCAAATGAATAGGGTTCTTGCCAGTATCGAAAGTAATATTTTAAAACTAATCTGACCTCACTGCGATTATTTGTTCGTGAGATATCGTGTAAAGAGTCTAACAAACTACCGGACTAACACACTAACGAACTGACACACTAACAGACACCCTACAGACAGACACCATACAAATTTTGTCATTTTCGAATTCCTCACACCTGAAAACGTATAAAAAAGTCAAAAAACCGAGGTCGAAATTTTTCACGATTACCTAAGTTCCCCATACCTATAGTAGGATGGGGAACTATTAAATGAAAACAATAAACAGCTCTACAAAATTCTAAAGTTCCAATTGTATTAATATCTTATTTTGAAAAAGTACATTAATAATTTAAATAGAATAATAAACAATTAAAAAAATAAATATACAAGTAGTCACGTAAAATTAAAACAAATAAGCTTTTGCATCTTGCAAAATAAAGTTCAAAAATCAAATGTATGTAAACTTAAAATTTCAATTATAAATTAAAATATTTAACATGTAGCAACTTTAAGCAATTGATGTACAACAGATTCTGGAATGTCAACCTGTAATACATGTATTAAATGAATACCTTTAATACAAATATTAAATGAATATCTTGTTCAAAGTACTCAAGACATAAGCAGGAATACTCTAATTAGATTTTGTATTCATTTATAGAAAAATTAAATTTCAGTATATTTTAGGAAATTCAGTTTTAATAAAATAATATTTTTCTGCTTGTGTCGGATAATTTTAAAAATCTCCATTATTTATATATGGGCTACATTTTTTCTTTCGACTGTACTACCATCGTAGATCATGTATCCTTTTTATTACTTACATTATTATTGAGCTGTTAAAAACTAAATTAGTCAATATTTGAAATAAACGCCATTACTGCACAAGCTTTTTATTTAAGCATGTGCATTTTATATTTACTTATTTTATTTACTTACTATTTATTTATTTATTTATATATTTTTTAACATTAATAAAATTTTACATAGCCAATTTTCTATGCATTTATAAAAAATAATAATAACCTATTGTGTTACAGCTCCAAAATCACATACGAGTTAGGGAATTTGCATAATTAATCTCCATTATTCGTACGGAAGAACTGAACCAAAATCTTCCCTATCGTCGACTTTTGTCACTTTTATTTTCTTTGCGGAAATAACCTCTCCATGTTATCCATACCAAATTTGATTTCACTACATTTATAAGTTTTTGCTATAGATGTTTCCAAAAACCGAAAATTATTTTAAAACAACGCTCTAAATTAAATTATTCAAGCAACAGATAAAATGTATACACCATTAGAGATATTAGAGACACCATGGAAAATACTTCATTAAAATATGTCAATACAAGTAGTTTAAAATAGTTGTGTTTTTATTATAAAATAAAATTTAGAGCCTTCTATCCCCTAAATCTTTTTCACATATTGTTTTTCAATGTATACATATTTCCCCCCCCCCCCGCCCCAGAATAAGCATGTTAACATCATGAAAAACCCTTATATGCAGCTAAATTATTTTTCTGAATTTGACATAAATATTAAGTTAATGAATATTTGAAAAGAAATTATCATGCAATATTTGGATATGTATAAAATTATAATAAAACGTATGACGTTGAAAAAAAAAAAAAAATGAAATTGTTTAAAAAAAAAAAAAAAAAAAAAAGTCATAATAGAATTCACCAACTTTTTTATGTGCACTTGGACAATTATATATACAGTCAGCAGCAAAATTGTTGATGCGCTACCACTAATTCCTATGTATAAGATATACACCTAATACTGTTTTATTTAGTAGGTATTTGTTCAGTTATGATTTAAGTATTATATTGATTACAAGTATGTTGATGATAAAAATTAGCGATCAAACTAAAAAAAAAAATGTGTATGTGTGTTTCAATAATTTTGCTAGCGACTGAATATTATTCAAACGTACTTTTACTATTCATATTATTATCATTAAAATATTTTTTTTTTTAATTTCAGTAATAGAAAAATGTATTTAAGCAACCGAAAAATAAAATTAACGCAAATGAAAAATACCTATGAAATATATTTTATTTCAAAGAAAAATTTCTTGACTGAGAAATTCAACTCCTTAGCTTAAAGAATACCTTATCATAACTTAAAAGAAATTTTTGATATATTACTCCACATTTTATATTCAAATTGTGACTTATCACTTTGAGTAATGATACTTTACAAAATGGCCTGTTTAATATTTCATGACTTAGAAGAAAAAAAATTTAAACGCTTTATTAAAATCAAATTTCATGTATTTCTTTTCCTTTCTATAAAATTTATTATTCTAGACAAGTTGAAAAATAAAGTTTGAAACTTTTCAAAAGTATACAATTTAAATGATAACAGAATTTTCAAAAAAGTACATTTTTTACACATTTTTTTTTCCCACAAACAAACATTCGTTTTACGTATTTAAATATACTATGTACCAGCAAGTGTTCTGACACTTTCGAATTTAGACGTTTTGTGAAATATCGAGTAAATTTCTCGAGGAACTACCTTGAAACTTTGGAGTGTAAAGAACATGTTATACCTCATATATTTCAGCAAAAGTTTTCAGCGAAAAAAAAAAAAAAAAAAAAAAAAATGTGACAGGTATTTTTTTTTTTTTTTTTTTTTTTTTTTAATGTCAAATTGTTTTGGATCACCCTTGAAAAAGCAATGTTTGAAATGCGTTTTTTTTTTTTTTTTTTCTCCTCTCTGTAGTATGCAATTTTGAGAATACTTTGAATTATCTGTATAAATTATTACGAGGCTGCCATGGAGATAAAACGGTCTCTTTAAAATATTGCCACATTCTTTTTTTTCTTTCTTTCTTCTTTTTTTTTTTTTTTACTATTATTATTATAACACATGGATTATTACGTCATGCACAAAACCATTTTTAGTAAACTTGGCGTACTGGCGTACTGCATTAGACACAACATATTGCAATGGGATTACAAAACTGTTGAAAATGTTATAAAATATGAACGTTTTTACTAAAAAATTTTTAACTGCGCATGCGCAAGCTCTTAAATAATTTCATTTTTCTAATTTAATGTCAAAAATTATTGAGATACTTCTATGAAAATTGCAAACAAATGTCATGTAAATTCAAAAAGTTATGAGTTATAGAATGCATAGGATTTCAGTTCTTTCACAAAAAAAGGAAAACGATAGCAGCTATTATCAATACATTTTTTTTAATCAACGAATACTGCATTACACTTGGGCATTGATTGAATAAAAATAAAAACGTGAGTAAAACCCCCTATAGTTTAGTTTTTATTTTGAGAGGAACTGAAATTTTGTTCATTCTACCTCTCATAACTTTTTGAATTTACACGATATTTGTTTGGGGCTTTAATATGAGTAACTCAATAGTTCAATACATTTAGTTATTAAATTACGCAAATGAAATTTCTCTAGAGCTTTCTCATGCGTAGCTAAATATTATTTAGTAAAAATGCTCATATTTTGTAATATATTTAATTTTTTTTGCATTCTGATTGCAGTATGTTGTGTCTAATCTACTATGACAAGCTTCCTAAAAATGGCTTTACATTGGAATTAATACCCTACGTGTTGTAATAATAATAATAATTATATATAAGTTATATATACATTAATATTTGTGGTGGCATCGTAAAAATTATTACAGGAAATTAAAACAATCTTCAAAATCACATGCTACAACAAAAACGTATTTAAACCATTACTTTTGACAGGGCGATTGAAAGCATCTTAACATTTGTTTATTTTTTTACTGGTCCCTTTTTCTCTTTTCAGTTAAAACATTTGCTGAAATATATGAGGTAATAACAGGTTCTTTATACACCTAAAGTTTCAAGTTAATTCCTCAAGATTTTTTCTAGATATTTGACAAAACGTCTAAATTCGAAAATGTCCAAATACTTATTCGCAGATCGTGTACACAGTTGTATGGCATTAAATTTAATTTGCAGTAATTTCAGTTCTTTCGCAAATATCAAGTTAAAAATCCATTAAAAGAAAACAGAGGAACGCGATATCGTACTTTTCAATGTTTTTTCTGCAGTTCGTTAGATGTCTCTAATGTGTCTTGGTGCACCGAATTCAGAAATGATCGTCTTTTTTTTCCTATCACGAAAACGCAAAGTACAAATGAAAATTGGAAGAATAAACCCAGAGGCTATAGCGAAATTGAAACAAATAATGCATAATATACATTAAAATAGGACTCATTTACACATTATCTTTTAAACGCGTTTCTTTACATAGAACCTTCTTTTAAAGCTTTTTACCTTGTGTTCTGCTTAGGCCTTGTAGAGTAGGGTGATTCCTTATGGAGCATCCAACAACAATCTGCTAACATTTCTGCTACATTTCTTTGATGACATGATAAAATAGGTTTTCTTATTCTTCACTACCATCACCTAGATTTTCCCGGAAATAACTTAAACTTAACTTTAAAATTGGAGATTTAAACTCAAAAAACCCCTTTATTTTGGTCAAAACTATACGTGATAGAAGTTTTTTAGTCATTTTTTCTTAATCAGAAAAACACATCACCTTGAAGAAAAACATTTGATCGTTGACCTGTGTAATTTAATAAAGTTGTGGGGAAAATGTATAAAACTAAAAAAATGATGACATAAGATATAAATGCATATCATATTTTTACGAAATGCATATGCATATGACATGTTAATACAATTAATGTCATAAAACACTTGTAGCAAAAATACATTTAAGTTCAGTTACAGGACGTAGAATTTTATTAAAAAAAAAAAAAAAAAAATCGAAATTAACATTTAGATGAATTTGAAAAAAAAAAAAATTATATATATATATATATATATATACAGTTGATATAGCTTTTTATTTAACAGTTGATTTGAGAACCTGAGAACCTTAGTTTCTAATACTTATAATTATCGTCTGTTCATAGAACGATACAGATCTTAAAGGGTGCTTGTGAATTTAGTAGTTTTTCCACCATATTCTAAATTTTTAATTTAGATAAGGAACTACTTTTACTCATTCTTTTAAACATCTCGAGTTAGAATCCCCAAAGGTTTTCCTTCCGGATTAAGGTAGGGAATCCGACATGGTCAATGGAATCTTTTTACATCATTCGCGGAGCTTGAAGTATGGCTAAATGTATTGTTTTGTCAAAAGTTTCAGTCACCTGTCACAAAGTTGAATTAACTATGTTATCAGTAAAATCATTTTAATTTATAAAACTAAAATGCATCCCTAAACATAACAGATCTTCCCCTCTCCCCAACTCGAACTGGCGTTATGAAAAATGATCGTGTTATTCACGCAGGTCATACAGTAGAACTTAAACTATCTGATGTATCTAAATTAGACATTTTTTCATCGGAAAAATAATATATTGCTCCAGTTGGTACTCTCAGCTAATTGTTTACGGTGAAATCTAACTACCAATTAATGCGCGTAGAAAGTAGAATTTTTCCTCTAAACGTCATATAATACTAGGATACCTATGGAATGCTTTCCTCATTATATGGCTAAAACAGATAATCATATTTCATCTTTAATTTGCGAGGAAAACTACATTTATACAAACGAACTTCTGGATTCGACGCTCTTATATATATATATATATATATATATATATATACATATATGTAGGCTTTCTTTGATCTGTTTTATGCCATAGTCGCCAAGGTACACATAAAATGTGTTCGATAACAAAGAAACATGTACAGGTAGTGGAAAAAAAGTAAAAACATTCGCTTTTACACATTTTATCGATTACCTTAATAAATGCTTTACGATATACTTTTAAACTTTAAGTATATAAAATGTTATATTTTGCAGACAAAGTTTTGTCCCAAACGAAATAATCTGGTGTGTCACCCACACAACTTTCTCTTACCCTGAAATTTAATACTATAAATACAGGTTGCAGATTAAAAGGTAAGATAACGAGTACTGTAATGTAAACCTGCGTTAAACAATTCATATTAGGCTTCTGAAGAGTTTTATATGATAATTAGTTCTGTGTGAGGGGGGCTACCGCCCGCCTCAACCCCCCGTTTCTTTAATGCACCTACATTTATATAGAATTTAATTCGGTTATTAAAAAATAATTCTGTTTTTAAAAAATAATTTATTAATATTATTATTTAAAAAATATATATTTTATGATAATGCAGACGATTTCCATATTAGAGAAGTAGTATAACACCAAATATCCAAAAAAGCCCATTTTATTCTCAATATTATTATTATTATTATTATTATTTTGTTGTTAAAAGTTAAAAAAAAATCGATAACTTTGTTTTAAATTATCGCATTTCGATGGTTCAACCATTCGTTTTAAAGGTATTGGCGAGCTCTTTTGAAAGATACCCATCATGAAAATTTACTCCCCTCGAGGGGGGACTTCCCCCCCCAGGGGGGAGGCGAGGCTCCTACATACACAATTTTTTCCCCAGTTAATTATCTCTGTTACAAAAAATATATATTCGTTTCATTTGGTTTAGTGCAGTCTATAGACGTTAAACTCTACTTACCTGCAATTTCCCCCATAGACGTAATGTATTAGAATTCTCTTGATTGTCCCTGTACACGAACCATTTGTTTGATCTTGACAAAAAGCTTACTGTAGCATCCCTATATGATAAACATTTAGAATACCAAGTTTGAACTTTCTGCCATAATTTATTTTTGAGATATGCTGATAACAGACAGACACACAGACAGACACACAGACATACAGACAGACACACAGACATACACACAGACCATTTGCTAAAAACATGATTTTCGTATTCAGGGGACCTCAAAACGTGTAAATATAGCAAAATCTCGCGTTCGAAAATTTGACCCAAAAACAATACTTTCTCTACCTTATGGGTAAGAGAAAGTAAAAATGGTACCAGTAACAAATCAATAAAAAAATAAATCTTGAAATAACCCTCTAAACAATAAGATTTAAAATCCTATGTAACTCAGTGCTGCCAGATTTAGTGACTTTTTTATTCAATAGACACTACTAAAATTTAAATGTAACGGTTGCTTAAATACTTCGAAGATTAATCGTTTATTACATATATAAAATATCACCGCTCAAAATTATTGGTGACTATTAAATAAAAGATACCAAAATCTGGCAACACGTGTGTAACTCAAGCATACGACTATGGTACTTCCTTTTATTATGTCTACTCATTTTGGGGGAATATAGCAGGCACATTCATGGATATATAAAAAATTTCTTATCAAAATTGTAAAATTTTGCAATTTTTTTTTCTTTTTTAACATGCATGATTTTTAAACAGATGGAATGCTATTTTTTAAAAAATCTTGGCATTTTACAATAGACCTAACATACTAAAATCAGAATGTAAAAATATTAAATCCTTTATCTAACGAAGGATTTTCGATGTATGGACGGGGAGGGGGGGGGGGGACGCAACCATAGACCTGTTATAAGAGTAGACGGGACAATGGTAACATTTTTTCGTGGCAATGATAACTCATAAACTGATCATGTGAATGTTGATCTACAGGAAGCCAAACTGGCCAAAATTGAAATTTACTCGTCATGCTCTAAACTCTTGATTTTTATTAAACAGACGATATTTTCCCTTTTTCTTTGAAAGTTCTTTAAAATTTTTATTTCACTTTAAAAGTTAGATTGTTTTGAATTTAAAAAGAATTTTATAGCAAGAAATAGAAATTAGATGTACTTTAAAAACCCTAGAAGTTCTATAAAATAAGGATTTTATTTCACAGGTAAGATTTTTTTTAATATTTTAATATTTCGTTCTTTTTAAGTAATTATTTATATAAAATACAATTGCTTTACTTATTTCTCTAAATTCAATTAGATTAACTACAATTTATCTTATGTTATTTCAAAAATATCCATAATTATTTATGAGAGTTAAAAGGAGTATAGACAAACCAAAGCTGTAAAAACTTTTGAACTTTGTTAGATGTTAACAACAAGGTAAAAATAAATTTCAGCAGCTGTAATATTTTACACTAGTTTTGCTAGTTGTATCTTTTAATAATAATAATAATAATAATAATAATAATCATAATATATATATATATATATATATACATATATTTATATTCAAAACAGAAAATTACCAATACCGCTATAAATGCCAAAAAAGGTAACCTTTTTCAACATTCACATGGTTTCATCTTTGCACCTTTTCTTGTATTCCCTTAATACTGGAATTCTCCGTCCAATCTTATAATAGGTCTATGAACACAACACTCGACGTAACTTTGTTGCCAAATGATGCACAAAATTGTAATAGCTATCATTCGATGGTGAAATGTGAGTAAATGAAGTGAAATTTTGAATTGGGTGTTGTCTACATATTAAAACGCGCACAACTTTGATTTTTTTTCTATGGTAATTATTTTAATTTTATATTTGAATTCCTGGAGTCTCAGAAATGCGAAAAAGTATATTGGTTTTATATTTTACTTATTTATGTTTTTCTTTTTAAAGTTATGAGCATTCAAAGTTTGAAGGTGCCAATGTTAAATTCATGTCTCAAAATTTTATTAATTTCACAAAAAATAACTTCATCGATAGATATTAACGAAATGAAGCGAAGAAACCCAAACATAATACATGATAACTTTTAATTCTGAAAAATATTTTTAATTATGAAAATTGTTAATAGATTCATGTTCCAAAAAATTATGAATTATGATCTATATTAGTTTTTACATAAAATTAATCGTAATTCAGAGAAATATGGATGTGCAAATTTGCAGATTATTCCAGTTTTTAGTTAGATATAAATACATGTTTAATTTTGAAGAGGTTTAAGGGGCCACCACTTATAAAGTTTCGCATGAGATAACAATGAAAATTAAATAAAATATTTTTAATTTTGTTTGTGGTCAAACAATGTGCAACGACAAAGTCAAACGCAAAGAAAGTAAACAAAAAAGAGTATTTTTAGACAGTAGTAATAGCTTGTTTTCCAACGAAAACAAGCCCCACGTTTCTTTGTTTCCTAAAAAAACTTTATATATATATATTAAAAAAAAAAGAATATGGATGAAATTCTAGCGGACTAATGATATCTGTGTTTTAACACCATAAATTATTAGGATTTGAATGCATTGATTGTATAGTATCTTCCCCTAATTACTTAATACTTATTTACTAAATATTTTAATTCTTAAAATAATCCTAAAAACAATTTCGTATTTATTGTTAATGATTAACAGCGCCAATTTCTACAGAACAAATATTAATATATATATATATATATACCGGGTGATCCAAAAGGCAGAACAAACTTTAAAAATGAGTAATTCGAAAACGAATTAAGATACAAAGATACGGTTTGCACCAAACGGATGAAAAAGAAGCCGGGTTTTGTGTGGCAAAGGAAAGAAATTAGTTCTGTTGGCGACAAACAGATGGCGCTATAGTTTTTCATTTCACCAAAAGATGATTTACAAATGAAATAATATGTTGACAACTTACAAGTCAGCTTAATTACAGTTAATTAGTACTACTACAGTAACTGTTCAATGTCCATCATTCAGAAGGACAGCTGTGAGAGGATTCACCACATCGTTCATAGCATTTAGTAGCATTTTTTGCGTTATGGCAGACACATTTTGGCGGATGGCATCTTTCAGTGCTGCTAGTGGTGCCGGTTGGTCGCGGTACACTTTTGACTTCCAAGAATCCCCACAGCCAAAAGTCACAGGGTGTCAGATCGGGAGATCTTGGAGGCCATGCGTGATTAAAGTAGCGACTGAGAATGCGATATTTCGATGCATATAAGCTTCGACTACCATTACCTGCTGTAGTTGTTCCTTTTTATATCGTTTGTTGCTTTGCATAATCCTACATCAGAAATACGACAGCGCCATCTGTTGGTCTCCAACAGAACTATTTTTTATTTATTTGCCACACAAAACCCGGCTTCTTTTCCATCCGTTTGGTGCAAACCGTATCTTTGTATCTTGATTCGTTTTCGAGTTATTCATTTTTAAAGTTTGTCCTGACTTTTGGATCACCCTGTATATATATATATATATATATATATATATACATACACATATATATATATAACAGTTTTTCTTTAGTTATTTTTGTTACATATTTTCAACTTCTATATGACTGAAAACATATAATTTCATATATATATATATTTTTTTACGGATTTCATAAAATATTTTAAAGTAGAGTTGGTTTAATTTAGAGAATTAAATAGTTAAATTAGATATGGAATATCAGAGCATTAGAGTAAGAGTATTAGAGAATTAAATAATAAAACTGGATATTAGCAGGCATTTTTGAAGTGGAACTCTATAAATTGGTAACTACGCAAAATAGCAGATTGTAAGAAATTGTCTTGTCGTACTAAAAATACTTGAAAAGACTAATCTAAATATTCAGAAATATTTAGCCAAGAACCGTTGGCTGTGTTGTCAGAATACAGAGCTAAGCACCCGAAGGTTGTGCGTTCGATCCTCACAGATGGGAAGAGAAAAAAAAAATACATATAGAGGTTTTTACGGATTTCACAAAAATATTTAAGGTAGAGGAAGAAATTAAATTGTAGAACTGAATATTGGAAGACATGTGGAACACTATAAATTGGTAACGACGCAAAATGCCAGATTGAAAGAAATAGTCCTGTCGTACTAATAAAATACATGCTAATTATAACTAACATTTGGAAACATGAGCCGAAAATGAAAAAAAAAAAAAATAAAATAAAATAAAAGTTTGTGTTTTTTATTCAAATAATAGAATATGAGTAAAGAAATGTATTGTTAAATTATTTATGAAAATTTGTTTATGTATGAATTCCAGAAACTTGTAGATGAAGAACAGACTACTATATTTTATCACTTGCATTGTAAATTAAAATCTCGAAAATCGTAAGCAAGATTATAATCAAAAAACGAATTTACAATGATATTTTAAAAACAGCAACTACAACTTTGTTGTTAAAAAATACGCGACGAAATAGCGTGCTGTTAGCAAAATCATATTCCCAGCACGAAAAAAAGTGTTAATTCAAATTGTGACTATAAATATCTACTTGCGCAAAATTACATAAGTGTTTTCTAAATGGAACACCGTAAATTGGTAACGACGCAAAATGCCAGATTGAAAGAAATAGTCCTGTAGTACTAAACAAAAAAAAGAAAAAGTGACTTTGCTTTTTGTGTTAAACATCTTAATTTTCAATGGCAAATATAAACGCATTTGACATTTACCCCATTGATTGCTGGTAATAAAATTCGAATTATTTATTTTTAGTTATTTATTTATTTTTGGTGAGGGATTATTATTTGAAGAATGCTTTAATCTTTAAAATCGCTTTTATAAATATATATTAATTAAGAAGCTACATTTTCACAGAAATTATTAAAGAAATCGTAGAATTTTAAAGAGTAAAACTGCTAAGCCCGATTAAATTCGTTTAATGTTTATTTCATGTTACCTTACAATAAATTATCTGAAAAGATTTAGTTTATGCATTGTTGTATATATATATATACATAATTACCCCTCATCCCTTTTTTGTGCACCGGGAATTTTTAATATTAATTTTATAAACATTTTTTTTTTCACCATTAATTATGGTCAGTCGAAAAAAAAATCTTTTAAAGAAACGCTCTTCAAAATATCCAGTGCCAAGAAAAGTAGCAAACTACATTAAATTAACACTAAATATACAAAGAAAGGGTTATTAATACTCTATAAATAAAGTCTTCAAAAATGGGGTTTTATAATGGTTATCTCACGTATTAAGTTTTGTATAGTTACATACCATAGAAGATGAAATATATTCTTTCTGTTCTCGGGGAAAATTGTAGTATAGCAACGCCTTATATTGGCTGATATGCACTCAAATTGAATCAGCATAATCACACATAATGACCTTCTTATATATACAGATTTTTTTTTTCTTTTTACGCAATAGCAATTGAGGTATAGCCTTCCCTGAAATTGCGGAAATCGACGTATAGTAGTGCCACCTGTTTAGAGATTGGCACCAGAAGTTGTACGACACTAAATTACGTCGAGATGCATCTACATATAAATTTATATGCAATTTTGTGCAGTAATTCCTGTGACATAGTCCTCCCTTAAATCGTGGAAATCGTTGTACAGGAGTGCCACTTTTGAGCAATTGATACTAAAAGTTCATAAGCGCTAACTTAAGTCAAAGTGCATCTGAATATAAATTTATATGCAATTTTGTGCAGTAATTCCTGTGACATAGTCCTCCCTTAAGTTGTGGAAATCGTTGTACAGCAGTGCCACTTTTGAGAAATTGATACTAAAAGTTCATAAGCGCTAACTTAAGTCAAAGTGCATCTGAATATAAATTTATATGCAATTTTGTGCAGTAATTCCTGTGACATAGTCCTCCCTTAAGTTGTGGAAATCGTTGTACAGCAGTGCCACTTTTGATCAATTGATACTAAAAGTTCATAAGCGCTAACTTATGTCAAAGTGCATCTGAATATAAATTTATATGCAATTTAGTACAGTATTTCTGAGATATATTCTTCATTGAAATTGTTGAAATCACAGTATAGCACGCCGCCTGTTTAACAATTGACACCAGAAGTTCACAGGCACTAATTTAAGTTAATTTGCATTTCAATATAAATTTATAGGCAATTTTGTGCATTAGTTCCTGAGATATAGCCTTTCGTGGAAATAGCTGTACAGCAGTGCCCCCTTTTGTGCAATTGACACAAAAAGTTGAAGAGCACTAACTTATGTCAAGGTGTAACAATATATAAATTTATATGCAGTTCTCTGTAGTAGTTCCTGAGATACAGTCGCAACAATGTTTCTGTCACACACACTCACACAGGCAGACAGACAGACAATTTCTATAAATGGTCAAATCGTGTTCTGGACCTCTCAAAACGGGTAAATCCATTGAAAACCAGAATTCGAAAATGTTTACGAATCCAATACATTTTTCTAATGAATATAGAAGAAAGTAAAAATGGAATTTTTCATGGGTTTAGTAAAATAAATACTTCCAGTAAATTCGGGAAACTCAGCTAAAAATGATTTCCTCAATAAATTAAAACTTAATATAAGCAAACAATAATATAAAACGTTCTCAAATTAAATATGATTATCAGAAAATCTTTTTAAATGGCTAAATAAAAACTTTTACTTCTAAACAATTTAGAGAAGAAACAAAAGTACTATATTTGTAAAATTCTATCGGTAAATAATACATAATTGAAAAATATTTTTCTAAGGTTTACTTTCGTTTAAAAGGATAAAAAATAATTTCAAAATTACAAATTCTAAAAAATAACACTAATTAAATTTTATCACAATTTAATTATTTCCGTTTTAATTCCGTTATCTTAAGCATAATTATAATTATACTTAAGAATCATTGTTCAATTAGTATCACATATTTACCACTGCGCAGGGGTGGCAGAAATATATTCAGCGAGTTTAATTCAACTGAGCTTATTGCTTCCATAAACGGCTGAAAGCGTCATTTAAATGCCAAGCGCAAGTATATTTCACAGAGAGAATAATATAAATCGGACTTAAAATGTAATAAAATCATCCGTCTTTTAGGTACATACAGTAAAAGCTTCGATATAATTTCAAAATAAAAAAAGTATATAAAATACAATTTTATAACGTATCAGGCAACTCTAGAATATTATTTTAAATAAATTAAAATTATGAATTATTTTTCTTTCTCTATCGAAGCAATATTTAAAGTTAATTTAAAATTATTAAAATCAAAATACAAATTTTTTCATTATGCGTATTTTAATCATAATTGCAGTATTTATGTCAAAATAATTTATATTAAAAAGAAAAAAATCTGGAGTGACTCCACTCGACTTTCCGAACATTGAGTAACTAACAGTTTTGTAGATAAAATAAAGAAAGAGGTGTTGCTAAACAAACAAAAAAGAGAAAACCATAACAGAGTGTTTGAGTATTTTTCTCCATATATCACACGAGGTTTTATTTAACACTACTGAACTTTGAGCCCTTAGATCATAAGGATAAAGAATTTTTCGTTGTGTCCCTGTAAAAATCTATAAATGCTAGATTCACCAAAATGCTTATAGTTAGTGCAACAGTGATTTATAATATTCATACAAATTTTCAGCTCAATTGAATAAGGCGTTTAGATGCTATCGCTGGTCTCATAGGCCATAAAGATAAAAAAAAATTTCTTTGTGTCCCTGTAAAAAAACTGTAAGTGCTAGATTCACCAAAATCTATACAGTTGGTTCAAATGTGACCTATAACATGTGTACAAATTCTTTGCTGAGATTAATAAGGCGTTTAGACGCTATCACACTTTTAAAAATATGGCAAAGAATTTTTCTTTGTGTCCCTGTAAAAAAACTATAAGTGCTAGATTCTCCAAAATCTATACAGATTGAGTATCTGTGACCTATAATATGTGTATAAAATTTTTGCTCAATTGAATAAGGCGTTTAGATGCTATCGCACTTTTAAGATTTTGGTCCCTTGGCCATAATGATAAAGAATTTTTCTTTGTGTCCCTGTAAAAAAACTATAAGTGCTAGATTCACCAAAATCTATAGGGTTCGTACTATGGTGACTTACAATATACGTACCAACTTTCAGCTTATTCGAACAAAGCGTTTAGACGCTAGCGTGTTCACTCACAGACATACACACATACATACACACATACATACACACATACATACACACATACATACACACACACATACATACATCATCGTAAAAATAGTGAAAACGGACTCGTTGGACCTCGAAACGTATAGAAACATCAAAATCTCGAATTCGGATTTTTGACATGATTACAATACTTTCCTCACTATAGTGTTCAGAAAGTAAAAATAAATAAAACTTTTCTTTTTCAATTTTTTTGCCGAACTTATCATAAGAGCACACCTATCGGCTAAGATGCAAAATACACTCTATAACAAAAAAAAAAAAAAAAAAAAAAAAAAAAAAAAAAAAAACGATGCACGTAGAAGAAGTGGGGACAAAAATTGGTGGATGCATGGGGTGGAATGTGTAGTCCAAATGGGACAAAAATTGGTAGACATGATGTACATGTGGGAAAAACAACTGATTACAGTTTCAGAAAATTTGAATGATTTAATCAACAGAAAGGACATCAAAATTAAACAAGTCCACTTCTGGCCCTTATGTACGCAGTTATTCGGCTTGGTATTAATTGATAGAGTTGGCAGATGCGCTCCTGTGAAGTATCGTGCCAAATTCTGTCCAATTGCTGTGTTGGATTGGTAAAATCCCGAGCTGGTTGTAGGACCTTTTTTATGATGCTCCAAAAGTCTTCAGCTGAAGAGAGATCTGGGGACTGAGCTCAACCCCACTGAGCCGCCTATTAAGGGTATTGAAGTCACTGAAGTACCAGTTGCACGTAGGATCGACGATAATGATGAATTGGCGCTTGATTCCATGAAAACCTGTATGTGTGTCAATTTGTGTCCAGTTTGCATTAGTCCTTCTTGGTGCGTCACATTTTTTGTTCTAGAGTATACTTAAAAAATTATGTTAAAATGAATAAATTAAAAGGAATCTCCAACATGGCGGTAAAAATTTAAATGTCGCCATAGTGGTCATAAGCTAAAGCTGCACTCTCTGGGAAATTATAAAAACTGGGTCATGAAACTCGTATCTCCTCTCCACCCCTTCCCCCTCCAAATAATAATAATAACAACAATAATAATAATAAATGAATAAACAAATAAATTAAATAAGCAAATAAATTAAAACAAAACAAAAACAAATAATCATATCTTTCAAAAATCAAGATTTCATATATGCAGTTTTACGTTTTTACATACCTCTAAAATTCCAAATATTATATAAGAATTAATTAGCCTATAAATAAGAAATATATGAAATTAGCATAGTTATATATAAATTTAACAAATTAATTTCATAAAAATAACTGTGATATTGGCGATTGTATCTAGAAAAATCGAAAGTTAAGAAAAGATACAGTATATATTATATATTTATTATCCTCTACATCATTTTTGTATGTTCTATCTTGTTATCGGTTTTCAGAAGTGTCATATATATAAAAACAGAACATAAAATAATTTTTATGTACTGTGACTAATGAGAGAGATTTCACCAGATCATAAAAACTGATTTTAAACATTTATTATTGTTATTTTTATTGAGATAACGCGGAAGAGGGAAAATTTATATACTTTTTTACCCATTGTTTAGTTTTTGATATAATAACTAGCGTTGCCAGATATGGTGGATTTTTTATTCAATAGTCACCAATAAATTTAAAAAGTAATATATTATATACATAAAAGACGATTAACTTTCGAAGTGATACGGCAAACGTTACAATTAAAAATTTAACGGATTTTTTATTCAATAGACACCAATAATATTTAAAAGTGATATTTTATATACATGATAGACGATTAATTTTCCAAGTGATTAGGTAAATGTTACAATTAAAAGTTATTGGTGATTTTTGAGTGAAAAATCCGTCAGACCTGGCAACACTCATAATAACTATGCTATATATTCCTTGATAACAATTTCTATGCTTTCTAATCATTCTTTGACGTCAACATGTGGTCATTATTTTACATTGTATTGCTGTTGTGTCAGAAAATGTGCTAGATATGTATTAGAAAGTAGGATATGTTAGTTTAAAAAAAAGTTTAGATAAACGCTTCAGGAGTACTTGCATTTTGATAAATGAATGGTCATGCGCGTATGCATATATATATATATATATATATATGTATATATATATATATATATATATATATATATATATATATATATATATATATATATTTAACCACATTTATTTATTTTAATAAGTGAGCGTCTATATTAAATATTATACTATACAAATTTTAAGTATACGAAATATCGTTTTTGACTACTTTGAGAACTTTAATTTAAGTAATTTATTTAAAATTATTAAATTAATAACTAATATATTCATTTATTTATTTAACCACATTTATTTATTTTAATAAGTGAGCGCCTATATAAAATATTATACTATAAAAATTTTAAGTATACGAAATATTGTTTTTGACTACTTTGAGAACTTTAATTTAAGTAATTTATTTAAAATTATTAAATTAATATATTTTTTAAAAATTAGGGTGTTATATGTATAAAAATAAATAAATAAATAAATAAAAATGAAAAAATCCCTCTCTGTAATATGTAGCAGCAATCAAACCAGAAAAAAAAAAAAAAAAAAAAAAAAAAAAAAAAAAAAAACTTGCTGTAGATTATTACATAAGACAGTTTAATTTAGAAAATCATATTTATAAAATATGACAACATAAAAATTAATTATCCTAATTATATATTTTAGTAATGATTATTTAAAATTAACAAAGTACACAGAAATCAGTCAATTACTCTAATATTGTTTATTTTGTTTTATTTATTTTATTAGATTTTATTTATTTATTTATTTATTTTTCAGAGAAAAAAAAATACTATTATATCACTGCTACTGACAATCTATAGCAAAACGAGGTTTTAATTGAAAATTCAAAATCCTCTGTATTCATGTAAATGTAAGGTTTATTTGACTATAGATTGGAATTAATGGCTAAACTATCTTATTTAGGATTAATTTTTCCTTCAAATAGAAAAATAGTTTGTTAACGGAATTTGCAGAAATGAAATGTTTCATAAAATTTTGCAATTGTTTCTTGTATTCTACTATATCTCATTTAAAGTGCCTTATTATTTCCATTTAATTATATACCTTACTTAGCTTACCGTGTCATATTTTATATATTTTTTAGACGTTCTCAATCCTAATATCCCTTTTCGTGCCATAGTCATCAATATAAGTACTGCTTAGATTAGCTCAATATCTCAGCACAAATTTTGCTCCTCTTCGTTTTGACATTGCCTTTACAGTAAAAACTCGATTAGCAAAAAAAAAAAAAAAAAAAAAAAAAAAAAGATACTGTTTTTACTGATTCTTATGTAAAATGACCTCCTGAATCCGAATCTGGCCCCCATTTTCCCCATCACCAACCGTTCCTTTGGTAAGCCCCCTCCACCATTTTTATAATTGTTTGGTGATTTCATACCCATCAGTTTGATTTGGAGAGGTACAATGATTATTTTAACCTTTAAATGCCTTCTGACCTGAGGATCTACAGATGTAGAAAGTTTTAAAACACGAACTTTTGTAGTAAGGTGGATATTTGAGGGAATTTGTGCGCAGAAAAAAAAAAAAAAAAAAAAAAAAAAAAAAAAAATTCAATACAATAATCTGTTTCTGTTTCTTTCTTTTTTTTTTCACAATATTTCTCTTATTTTTTACATATTCTAGCTTCCAGTTTGCCATTTTCTTATCAAAACACCCCAAATAATAAAAATTATACGTTGAAAATGTTTTCAAAGTGTTGGTGAGTGGAGTAAAGCTGTCAAAACCCTCGCAAGAAAGTTTCACTGATTCAATGTACTACGTTTGGTTTAATAACTCCCACGTTAAATGTTTTGGGCTGTAAAACATGAAGAGTAAAATATCCTCCTTTGGCACGGGGCCGCGGTAGCCCAGTCGGTAGAGCGCCGGCCTCATAATTGGAAGATTGTGGGTTCGGTACGCGAGCCGGCCAAAGACCGTCGTGTACACTAATGGTGGCTGGTGCACGTAAAATCTGTCGTGGCCGCAAAGTCCTCCATGTTACGATCAATATACCACTGGGGGTCACCGAAGCGGGAAAGCCATCCCGTCCGTTGAAGATAAAAATTGTGATGGCATGTTTCCGGACCACCTCTAGGGGTGTGTCCCAGACTGTCGCCAGTTGCCCATCTGCGCAGCATTAGTGCGACGTAAAACTTAACTACCACCACAATCACCTCCTTTGGCACGTGTTAAAGATCACCACACAATATCACCACCATCAAAAACACCATAAAGTTCACTCTCTTATCGCAAAACGTGTGCTAAAGGTAGATAACGACTGACGACTACAATAATAAGAGCAATGACCTTTATCACGTGTCAAAGCAGGAGATTTTACTGCCCAAAACATTTAACGTGGGGGTTATTGAAAGCAAACGTCGTACAGTGAATCAGTCAAACTTTCTTGCGAGGGCATTGAGACCTTTACTCCACTCAGCAACATTTTGAAAAAAAAAAAAAAATATATCACTGTATAATTCTTATTACTTGAGATGTTTTGGTAAGAAAAGGACAAACTGGAAGCTGGAATATGTAAAAAAATAAGAGATATATTGCGAAAAAAAAAAAAAAAAAGAGAGAGAGAGAGAGAGAGAAACTGATTATTTTTATTGATTATTATTTTTTTTTTTCCTGTGCAAAAATCCCCTCAAATATCCTCCTTACTACAAATGTTCGTGTTTTAGAACTTTCTAATGGGATTACAAGTATTTCAATTTCAATTTACATTTATTTAATTTTTTATTTTATTTTATTATTATTTTTTTTTATTGTAGAAATATTTATTCTCACCTGTTTTTGAATGTCACAAAATACTATTCATTACAAGAAATCATTTATCGCGATTCAGATGGTTTAGGCATAGGTGCCCCTCCCTTACTAATTATCTGAGTGACAGCGAAGAATAATACACCGCGATCTTACATGGGTCTATGGTACCTTATACTCTGTAGCTACGATGAATATTAAACTCTTTCGTTCAGCATAACCCCTCCCCCCCCCCCAAAAAAAAAAAAAAAAAAAATATTGAAATTCGTTCAAACTTACGTAGGAGGTGCAGTTTGCTACCAAAACAACATTCTCCTATTTCAGAGAAAACAAAGTTCAGACCGCTCAGAAATTAAACAGTATATATATATATATCAAATAAAATAACAAATGAATGAAACAAAACCCCAAAAAACACAGAGGTCTTCATCAGGGAGACCCCTCCGTGTAGGGGTGAAAGATAAGTTTCTGAATTCGCGCATTGGTTTGCATTCACTTTTTTGTTTCATTGTTTCATTTTCAAAAAAATATTCTTTCATTTCAATCATCTGCGTATCTTAGCAATAGCTATTAAACTTTTTAATTATTTATTTTTTATTTATTTCATTCATTCATTTGAAGGCGACAGCTTTTTTTTATATATATATAATTTATTATATTTACTGAAATCAAATGGTGAAACAGTGATATAAATAAATAAATTGTTTTTCATTTGTTTAATTATATCATTAAAAGGATTTTTTTTTCCTTTTTTAGTTTACAGTTATCGGAAAAATGGTAATATTGTAAGTTTAATAAAAATTTATTTATTGTTTGGTTTATTTGATTCATATTAAAGGAAAATCTGCTTTTTCTTTTATTTATTATATTGGTCGGAAATATATGATAATGTAGTGTAAACAGAGAGGTTTATAAAATACATGGTTCAAAAACTAAAACATTTAATATCTTCTGAGATACAGTCATCTTAAAATCTTAGTTCTTGCATAATAACATGACCCCAGCTCCACCTGTCATCGATAAATGCCCAAATTAAAGTGCCTGGGAAAGCCTTTTCTACAGGCCGTGGGAACCTGGACCCGGCGGGTACCCAAAGCAAGGTTTACAGTTCTTTATTTTTTCTTTTTCTTTCTTTTTTCTTTCTTTCATTCTTTTTTTTTTTTTTTTTAAGCTTCTATTAATAAAGTTATATAAAAATTAGTCATTTGATTCTTTTGAAAATTCGTTTAAATATTGTAACCAGCAAAGCTGAAGTAGCCTCCTTGTTAGAACAATAAATATGTACAATAAGATTATAAATAAGTTATGTGCAAGTACTTCATATTTTTAAATGATATTATATATATATATATATATATATATGTTATAGGTTATAGTTTAGTCATTTAATTCATAAGTAAGCTAGTTTTATTTTTTGATCACATATAATTTTGCTCTAACGTTTACAAATATAGCTTCTAATTTTTTACCTTCTTATGGTGTTCCAATAATGTACACATAAGATGTTCGGGTAAAAAATGACCCATTGTGCAATTTTCAATATTAATAATTTATAATCACATTTTATCAATACTAGTAATGTTAATATTCAGTTAGTTAATATTTTATCTACATTTTCATTCGAATAAATTCATTCGAAATAAATTTGATATAGGTCAAAAAGGACCCGAACACCCTACGAAAGTTAATTTCGAATTTTATATAATATTTACTTCTGTAACATATTATGTAAATATTTCATTTACCAATGTATAAAATCAATCAATCTTAAAGCGGCAGCAATATGAAGTCAAATTTAGTATGCGATATTGGATGGTCGGCACTGAAAATATATGGCGCAGCTTTGGTATGGGACTCCCATTGGCGACTGTGAATATTTTTTTTGCCATTTTGATGATGTATAGAAAGGGTTATAGCAATTGCATAAGTTAATAACATGGCAAGAATCATCCTGGTTACTTCGATTTCAAAATTCGCCAAAAGAAAATTTTCGAAATTTTATGAAAAAATAATGTTGTGTAAATAAATGAATAAATAAATGTTGACAGCTATGATATAAAAAAAATAATAATTAAAGGGTAGAAATTTGTGAATTTAATTCCTATCTTTAATTAATTAGTGAATTAAAAATAGCATTTATTTTCACTCATTTGTCAAAAGTTGATTTTAATCCTATATTCTCAGGATAGTCGCTTAGACTAGTCCCTATCACGGAAGACTTAGATTAGCTGACATTTACAAGCATTATTTTGCAATAAGAAAATCTCTTTCCCTTTATAGAACCGCTGTGCTGATGACCCTTTTATGCTGATCGACACATCCCTTCACAATTTTTACTAAGCCTTTTAAATTATAAACTCTAAATGTCTTATAAATCTAAATGTCTTATATACTCTAAATGTCTTATAAATCTAAATGTCTTATATACTCTAAATGTCTTATAAATTATAATCTCTCTAATCTAATTCACTTATTATGAAACAGAAAATAATGTTCATCCTTTTCTTGATAACCTTTACTTTGGCAGTAATAGAGGCTTCTGCACTACCATATATCATAAAGAAAAAAGCAACTTTTATACATTCCCATGTATGTTTATACATCCACACTTAAAACTGTTAGTTTTTTTGTATTCTTTAAGCCATAACATTAATATTTGCCCCGATCCTGTTTACTAAGATCTGAAATCAACGGTCTTAAAATCATTCAAATTACATATATTATAACCCTTCTATTATAGATAAAAATATTTAAAAATTACAATTTTGTCATACTTCATCTCCTTTATCTGTTTCTTCTGACATCAGTAATATTTGTTTCTATTTTACTAAATTAAACTATGCCATCTCTAAAATTCTTAAACAGTATCATTTTCAAAAAAAAAAATGAAAGTATCCATATGTCCTCACAGAGACCTAGTTAAATCTCTAGAAGGTGAGATGCCGCAGTGTGAGAGTGATGATATCATAGGTACGTAACATTTCTCCATCTAAATTTGAGGAATGTTGTATAAACGTAAAATTGTTTGCTGTTTGCGATTTTGCATGAATGTCGCATTGGTGCACGCATGAGATTTCGCGATAAGATTGCTATCTCACAGATATATTTTTAACGGCCCAATTTGAGCGAATAGAATAAGTTGAAAAATTATTGCTAAACGATATCGCAATGTAGCATGATCCACAGCGTAAGATGAAGGTACGTGACTGAAACGGTGCGGATGCATGTGCGATGTGCTTGGAACTATGTGTGCTGTATGAGCTTTGAAGAATTTATAGTGCCATTGTGACTTATCCTATTTTAAACTCCGTTTAATAGAACATGTCAGTTACGTCCAGAAAAATGAAACCAACAAAATGGCCCTTTCTAAGTATTGCTAAGTAAACGGCGATGATTTTAAATTTGGTACAAATAAAATAATTTGAAAGCCTTAATCTGCACATGAACTTGATTTCTATGAAAAGTTTTACATGTATAAGAATCTTAAAAATATTGAAAATTGTTATTTTTCTCTTCCTTCTTAGTCTGAATGTTGAATTCATTTATTGTCTAACTCTTCATATTTCGTTCAATACAAATGGAAGACAAGCAGTTCGTATCATCCGGTCCCCTTCTTATATGTAGGAGTGCATTACTTTCTTTTTTAATGCACTTATGACGATGTGTTTAGTGCTACCGAAACAGCCGCCTACATTTTTATTTATTTTTATTTGTGTTTCTGTACGATGAGGACTTTACTTGTGTTCATAAGTGGATGTCTTATAATATAATCAGGTGTAGATAATTATTTTTTCTTTAGAGACAATTTCAGTAACATGAGTTTTAGAACAGGGGGCTTTCGCAGACGGAGCATTACCGTAAATGCGCAACTATTATACGCTCTTAGGTCAATAACACTGCAACAACTTGCGTACAACTTCTGGCCAACTCATTCCTTCAGAGGATTGCATTCGCAGAATATTACTCTACAAATTTTCTGGTGTGAGAAAAAGAGCGGGGCTAACAACACTACGGAATATTAAATAGGATGTTGGCAAGTATGTATATATGTATATATATATATATATATATATATATATTACCCGTAAAAAATTTTAATACCCATTCTTAATTTGTCCCCATTTTTATTGTGAATCGCTTCATCTCTGACTTAATTGTGAAAACAATGTTGAGGTCCTAGATCCCATATGACCCCTTTTTTCACCTTTATCGTAATTGTCACAAATTTAATGATATCAGCCTCACATCTTGAGATATATATAACCTGCTGAGTAATTCCTAGAAAGTGAAATCTAAAAATTTTACCTGCGAATATTCTGTAGCCTTCAAATTTAATTTATTTATTTTACTAAAGACTTTTAAGTTCATTTTTATTTGAATTGTTTCTTAAATTTGTTCTTAACAGAAATTTAAAGCTACTTTGGAAAGTATATTTTGAAAAAGAATTAGCTATTATTTTAATTTCATAATGTAATTTTTAATCTGAATAGAAAAAAATATATTCTATAATTTTAGCTTTAAATCAGGCATAAAATTTCAGTGAGCCTGTACATTGAAAATTACACTTAGTATACATAAATAAAGTTTTTGGAGGAATGGAATGGGAAAAAATGTCTTCTATATGTAAAACATTATATATATAGGTGATTCAAAAAAAGGGGGACAAAATGACATGGTAGATCAGTCATACAACAAGTTTCAAAAATCGCATAGGAACAGGGGGTCGCAACTGCGATCCGGAGCCGCTACAGGGCGTCTAAAATAATACATAACACAAAGAGAAGAAACAAAACCATTACAGATCATTTTATTGATAATTACTCACTCACATGCGAGTAATTGCAAGCCAAATATTGAGACTACAGAAGATGTTCAAAGTTTTTACCAGATGCATCGAGACACGTCTGGCATCTATGCCGCACCTTCTCAAAGATACCAGGTGTATCTCGAACACATCCTGCTGCCACAACGATTTTCCTACCATGTCTTCCGGCGTTGCAACAGGTGTTTCATGCACAAGTCTTTTTAAAAATCCCAATAAGAAAAAACCCAAGGGAGACAGGTGTGGTGATCGTGGTCACCATGCGATTGGTCCACCGCGACCAATCCAGCCGCCGGGAAGAGTAGCCTGCAGAAGTGCTCTGACGTCTGTGCTGAAATGTGCAGGAGCTCCGTCGTGTTGAAATCGAATGCGTTAAGTCTTTCTGGGAGAATATACGGACCAAGTAAACAGTCTCCTACAATGCCAGCCCACACGTTAACGGAAAATTTTCGTTGTGCGCCATGCGGACATGTAGCATGCGTGTTTTCAACCGCCCACGTATGCATGTTGTGAAAGTTTATCACACCCTCTAATGCGAAAGCAGCCTCATCCGCGAAGAGAACACTTACTGCGAAGTTTCGGTCTGCAGCACTTTCTTGCAAAAGCCGCTGCGCAAAATCCATACGAGTGCTGTAGTCTCCGAGTTCCAGTGCGTGTACGCGTTGTAAATGATAAGGATGTAGTCCTTCGTCGTGTACAATGCGCCAGACGGTAGCTTGGGGATATGGATCTTTCGGGGTACAACTCGTGTACTCATTGAGTTGCGAGTACTTGTGTACTCGCTGGAGTTCTTAAACAACTCTTTCTTCAGCATCAAATGTCCCAGTTATGCGCTGGCGATCAGCATTAGGCTTGTGCACTTCGAATGAGCCGGTTTCACACAATCGTCGATGCAGAGTGGCAAAGAATGAGCGGCTAGGCACCTTTCTACCAGGATATTTCTCGCGATACGTTCGCAACGCTTATCGTCCATTGCAGTTGGCCATGCCGTAAATGAAATGCATGCCAGTCATTTCGCTGCACTTGTAACGTGCCATGTTAAGCACAACGCATCCACTGCTCGAATGAAGACAATCTCCGTTTGCCCTGCTCGTGTTTGTATTGCAACGCATTCTCGAGGCTCGAGTGCTCTCTACAGGCGTTTGCAACCCTCTGTTCCTATGCGATTTTTTATCCTTGTTGTATGACTGATCTGCCATATCATTTTGTCCACGTTTTTTTGAATCACCCTGTGTGTATATTCATATGTGTGTGTATATTCATTTACTAAAGCATTTTTTTTTTTACTTGCCCTAATAGTACATTAAATAAACTTTTTTTAGAAAAAGTTAGTTTATTATTGATGCAAATGATTAAATCAGTTAATACGTTTTTTGCACTTATAAAATTACAAAAAATAAATATTCTTAAAAATAAATAAATAAATAAAATACTACACGAATAAATTAGAGCTTGAGGGCTATCATGTCTACTAAATATACTATAAATGACATGAACAGTTGATTTTAATGTTAAATTATATAGTTATACCTTAATAAACTTCATACATAACCATTTAGAGGTGCCTTGCTTTTCACTTAACTAAAGCACTTGTGAGTATCTCTTTTGTGAACGGTGCATAATGGCGTGCATACCATTTCTATCAGTACATTCAGAGCAAGTATAAATGAGAGTAAGTTATGTGCCTTTAGAATATATGGTTAAATAAGATTAAATTTTGAGCAGAACTGCTTCGTGACATAACAATAAACTATGTGACTTGCAATATTTCATCAGATAATAAATACTTAATTTCAAAGTAAAACGAAAAGTACAGTTAAAATTTTAATAATATGTTTACAACTTAAAATAATATATATACGTAAACAGCGAAAACAGAATATATTTTCTAAATAGTTTTCTTTGACCTTAAAACTATATCTTTTTTTATAAACCACTGAGTAATATTATTAAAATTATCTGATGTTTTTTGAAGCCAACCCTCTAAATAAACATTATTCATATAATTATATTGATCATCAAAATTCATATTAATCTATCTGAAGGCAAATTTCTCTGCAAATCGTACTACTCTATTAAAATGTAAGGTTGTAACAATTAATAACTTAACTAAATGTCTATATGAAAGGTAACAATTAGATATTCAAAGATTAATTTTAAATTCGATTTAAAATTTATTGAAAAATGACTCTTTTGTTACTTTTATAAAAACAGAAAAAAAAAGAAAGAGACCAAAAGTAGAAATCGAAACCCGATTATAGAAAACGAAAACGAGAATAGAATAATTACTGGAGATTTTTATTCATGCTTACCTGTACATCATTGAAGTATTTAGTGTAGGTTGTACGAAAGCAGGTTTCACCTGCACCTCCTAATGTGTATCCAGACTCTATTTGCTTGCAGTTATCAGCTATGTAATTTTTACACATTGATTTCTTTAGCAAGAGACTACGTCCCTAATTTTGAATGGAAAGTCCTGTTTACTAACGTTGGGTCGTACAATGTGTACATCAAATCTGCTTCAACAGATTTTTGTTTCAACAACACTTTTGTGGACATAACTGGTTAGCTACAGAATCGCCCATTTATTGTTTTCTCTCATGCGCTATGTTTCTGGATAGGAACCCCATTAAATTTGTTGATGGGATCAATTTTACCTTTATGATTTTTTATTGATACCGTGTACCAGAAATCCATATACATATCTGAACAATAGGTCCAAAACATTATTTATATATATATATATATATATATATATATATATTAAATTTCTGTTATCGTTGTTGATATTTTTTTTCTTAAAAACACACATTAACTATAGTTTTTTTTTTTTTTTTTTTTTTTTTTTTTTATGTATTTATAGAAAATACATTGCGCATTTTTTTTTTAGAAAATCCTTTTTGAGGGTTAACAAGAAAAAAAAAATATTCGCTCAGTTATATGAAAATGAAAAATGAAGTTATTATTATTGTTAGTGTTATTATTATTGTGAATGAATCAATGTGCTGTGGTAATGAAATGAATAGAATTAAATATATATCGCTTTTAATTATTGAAAAATATTTAATATGTAGCATCTATATGTTAACTTGATTAAATTTTAATAATGTTTATTTTAATAAATAAACAATTTCGTAATAAATACTTTAAATTGTAAACGCTTGCAACAGTTTCTTCAGGTCAAAATAATAACATTGTCCTTCATCAAGTGAAAAAACTAGCCACAAGTACATCATGGAAATAGTAAACTGCATTTGCGTCTACTCTGGCATTCCAAGTGAATTCGGCTTTTTTTTATTTCTCCTAACACATCATCTATTAAATTTCGGAATAGTGCGACTATCATCTGAACAGGGAAAGAATATACATTTAGAAATAGATTAAAATAAGGAAATATATTAAAACAATGTTGCGAAAAATAAATGTTAAATGATGCCAAATTGGTTTCAGTACGAAACCAATGAAACGTAAAAGGATAAACGAGATTGTAACACACGTTTTCATGTAGTCATTTAAAAGTAATTACACTAAACTGTTAATCAATATAAATTCAAGAGCTGTTTGTGTGTGTGTCTGACTGCGCTCTGGAGCTCAGACTACTGATCGCAGATCTACGAAATTTATAAAAGTATTAACTGGCTACTACTGGTGTGTACTTCTGTGAGAATTTTTTGATTTTCGAATTTGACTTAATGTATAGGGTAGCAGGAGTGCCTATTTTCACTATTTAATTTTATAGGAATTATATTATACTTTATTTGTTGTATTTGGTCCTAGCTACCAAAATAATACATATAGATGAACTTATAAGTAGCTCTTTAGGAACTATTACACATAAAGTAAGTTGCCTGAATGCGCACCCTTACACTACCAATTAAGATAAGAGTGCGCAGTCAGATGTCAGACAGGAGTGCGCATCATTTACAGGTGTCATATTTGTAGTGACCGTGACCTAAGTAAATTCTGCAATGCATATTTCTTTTCACCTGTCACTAATCAAATTACAACTGCTTCTATTACACAAGGATCCATATATATATATATATATTGTCTCTGCTAGTCGTGTTTTTCATAAAATTTTAGAATAAACAAGAAAAAAATATTTTGAATTTTACAGCTTATTTTTCACCAAACAATATGATTTTATTTTATTCATATATTTACATTTTCAGTACCAAATACACTTTCTGCATTATAAACTTTAATAAAATTAAATTTTTAAAAAAAGTTAGACTTTTTTCTATTAGCTTGATTCGTACTAAAAGGTATGAAAAGATTAAAATGAAGTGCTTCCATCTAAATTTCATACTTTAGTTAATTAAAAAAAAATAATTGCGATGTCGAGAAACTGTTTGCACTCCTGGATTTAGAAAAATCGTCCCTTTCATTTAGTACCAAATTTGTAACGAGCCACGTAATTTTTAAAATGACTGAAATGAATTAAAATGAAGTATTAAAACCCGAATAAACTACTACGTTAGAAACGCCAAAAGAAAATTTTTTGCGATGCATACAGCTGTTTCGGTAGCCTTAAGCGTGCCGTCTTCAGTGCAAAAAGAATTCTGAATCTGGAGAAGTGCTCAGTAGTTTATTCGGGTTTTAATATTCCAACGCCATATCTCCTGTTAAAATGAAGTTTTGCCACCTAAATTTCATTCTTCAGTTAATTTTCAAAAATCTAATGGTCGTGTCGAAAAACTGTTTGAACCCCTGGATTCTGAAAATTTGCCTCTTTCATTTGGTACCAAATTTGTAACGATAACACTGACATTTCTAATTTATTTTTTCCTTTTTCAGTTTTTAACCAAATTCGGCAGAAGGTTTATGACAGAGAATGTAAGCTAAAAAATTAATAATAAAAGAAAACTTAATCTTACATTGCCTACAGGCCGCGTGTGTTAGAAATTTCTAATAAAAATGTACCTTTCTTGTTGGCACCTAAATTTCATACTTTAGTTAATTTAAAAAAAAAAAAAAAAATCTAATTGGCGTGTTGAAAAACCGTTTGCACCCTTGGATTCAGAAAAATTGCCGCTTTCATTTGGTACCGGATTTGTAACGATAGGTCCGATATTCTAATATATTTCCCCCTTTTTCCGTTTTTAAAACGGATTCTGCAGGTTTATAACAGAGAAAGTAAGCTGAAAAAAAAATTAATAATAAAAATATATTTTTACAAACATAAATATAAATATAAGCAAAGTAAACAACTTAAATTAAACAATATAGTTAAAATGTTTTTACAAACAATATGTTAGGCAAGAATGGAAGAACACACTTGCACACATTGACGCTGCGCACTCTTGCGCTTCATTGATTAAATAACTTTGTAACTTCACTATTGCCACTTATAGCATAGATACAGTAATATATATAGATCTATCATCCCCATGTTATCGAGCAAAAATTTTTGATGCCGAAAAAAAGTTTTAAAATCAGCCATTAGAGAGTATTGAAAAAAAGACATAAAAAAAAAATTTGAACCTGTACCTGGAGTTTTTTATTAGTAAATAAATTATTCACAAATTTTATTTACTAAATTATCCGTGTTTATTCCTGTGTGTGATTTAATCAGGTAAAAGCAGCCATTAGAGTGACTTTTCCCGAGAAAAAATGTATCATTTTTTCCTTCTCGCTGATCAATCTATGTCTTATTACTATATCTATGACTTATAGAACTAATGTCCAAATCACTCAGAAAACAAATAGTTCGAAAGTAGCTTATCCAAATCAAACATGTTTTTTTTTTTTTTTTTTCTTTCTCAGCTATTTTTCACAGCGGTCAGAATCACATTTTCTTAATTAAATTTTTGGAACTTAAAGTAAAACGTGCAGACTTTATTATTAATTATTATTATTATTATTATTTAAAGTGCGCTTAATATAGAACTGAATGTGACAACTGGAGCTAGCCGCAAAATACAGCTCTGTAATTGTATATTGGAACTGCGTACTGTTGTACACCGCGCACCCATGCACCACCTTACCCTACAAATATATTTTCTCGTTTTTATCCTTTTACTTTTCTATTTCATTCCCTTAAATTTATTCTGCCATTTCAATTATCTGCTTCGTTTAGCAACAACTGTTAAATATATATATATATATATATATATATATATATATATATATTACATTTAATTAATTTCTTCGAAATGGAAATATTTTTTATCTTAATTTTATCGGAAAAAATGGTCGTATTTTTAATTTTATGGAAAATTCTAAAAATAGGGAAAATCTAAAAATAGCAACCAGCAAAGCGGGCGAAGCTGGCTAGTAAGAAAAAAAAGAGTAAAATTTTGCATTCTTTAAGTATTTCAATATTCTTTTAATGCATTTTAACATATCTAATAGTTTTCGATATGTAATCAGTTGGGAATTTTTTTCCTTGCTATAAAATATGAATTTTAAAATTTAAAATTCCAAAGTTTATAATTAACAATATTCAAATGATTTTTTTTTTTTTTTTTTTTTTTTTTTTTTTTTTTTTAACGAAAAAGAAAATAGATTTCAATGAAAGCGTCAAATAAAATTTTAAATATGTAGAAAGAACAATAATTCAAATTATGAATTCATATGAATAGTGGTTTTATTAAAAGACCGAGTGACGTTAAATTCAAAAGCTTAACATTAAGAAAAGACTTCCATTGACGTGTATAATTTATATGCAAAGCAGTCTTTTATTATGCAGATTTTCACTTCGTTTTTCATAAATTTATTTTAATTCTTAAGTAATTCTTGAATAATTTTAAAGCGAAAATTATGCCACATAAATTAATTCAAGGAAATATGATTTCCCAAATAAATTAAAGGAAAGTCCACTTAATTCAATGGAAATTGCAAATTTTCCGCATGAATAAATTTCTTTCAATTACTTTATGTATATGCAAAAGATTTAGTTTTAAGTAAATGTTTTGAGTAAAAGAATTGATTAAAAGTAATTGAAAGTAATAAAACGTAATGAAAATGTTTTTAAATTTAAAATTCAGTCTCATATTATACTAGAGAAAATGTGGAAATATATCCAATGAATTTAAGTTTAAAGTGTTATTTAAAAAAAACCACCTTATTCATTAGTCCTTGTCTAATGAACATCATTACCATAAGACTAATTACAATAAAAAAATTATGTTGTAGTCACAAAAAGACATTTTTTGTACGAATTTATATAATAGCGACACATATTGGTTTAAATGCACTAAAAATCAACATAGATTAAATAAATATATATATATATATATTAGGGATGGACCGGATATCCGGAAAATATCCGGTATCCGGCATATCCGGCTGATTTTTCAATATCCGAAATATCATCGGATATCCGGATCAAAATCACCGGATATCCGGTTAATATGCCGGATATCCGGTTTTTTAATATTTGCTTTTTTTCTTGTTTTCTTTCATTAAGATATGGTGAGAAATGCGAGAAGCAACTTTTCTCCCTCCGTTTGCGGGGAAACTTAAAAAAATAGCTTCTTAAATCACGTCACTAAATCAATAATATCATAAAATTACACATTTGTGTCTCCGTTAGTTTGACTCGGCATCGCTGAGCGAGCAAGCACGTCAGTCAGGAGATCTGCCTTTATAGATGTAGATTCCTGCAATTCATTTCTTTTAATTAAAAACAAGTATGTTGTGGAAATCACAAGACTTTCTTCTATATTTTCCTATATAAATTCACTAAGGGCAAATAATTTATTAAAATTATCTAACATGATGAATACAAATAATTTTCATCTTAGAAAAAACTGACATTAAATATTCAAAGAACGACAGTTTTATTGTGTACTAGCAGGCTTTGCCCGGTTCGCTGGTCATTATATATTTAAGGAAACTCTTTTCTATATCGCTTTATTAAAAAAAGAATTAAAAAATACTGAAATCGCTCAAAAGCTCTTCTTGTGCTCCCGCTGCCAGGTTGACATAAATTAGTGCCTATGAACAGTTGGTGTCAAACAATCAACAGGTGGCGCTGCTATGCAGCGACTTCCACAGTTTGAAAAAAGGCAATATCTCAAGAACTACTGTGCAAAATTGCATAAAAATTTACATGTGGATGCACCTTGACATAAGTTACAGCGGATCAACTTTTGGAACTAGTTGCTCAATAGGCGGTGCTCCTATACAGCGATTTCCTCAGCTTAAGGGAAGATTAAATTTCAGGTTCTAATGTGTATAATCAAACAATACTTGACATGTGAATGTGAGAAAGCCTTTATGAGACATTACACCTATTCAATCTGGATGTATATCTACCAATATTTTGCGCTGCTATAGTGCAGTTTTTTCCAGAGAACGGGAATGCATGCTTCAACTTCTATGGCATTTAGCTGTACGAAACTTCATACATGAGATAACCAGTATGAAAACGTATTTTTTAAGGTGTTAGTTAAACTGTGTTTCTTTGATTATTTAGTATTAGTTTTCTCCAAGATAAAAAATCGCCTGCATTCATCATGGTAGATAATTTTAATAAATAATAATCTTTGTAGTTTATTTTAACTGAGTGAATTTATATAGGAAAATATAGAAGAAAGTTTTGTGGTGGTCACAACATACTAGTTTTACTTTCTCTTACCCATGTAAATGGCAGAGAAGTAATGTTTTTGGGTCAAATTTTTTAAGTCGAGTTTTTTTTTATTTACACGATTTAAGGTCCCCTGAATCCAAAATTCCTATTTTTAACGGTTGGTCTGTGTGTCTGTGCGTGTGTCTATCATCAGCATATCTCAAGAACAAGTAATAGCAGAAAGTTCAAACATGGTATTATAAATTTTTATGACATAGGGATGCTACACTAAATCTTTCATGAAGATCAAACAAATGATTCGTATACAGGGACACCCAAGAGAAATCAAATACATTGCGTCTATGGGGGAAATTAAGTATGTGCTAATTTTCGTCAAGGTGCATCTACATGTAAATTTATATGCAATTCTGTGCAGTAGATCCTTAGCTACAGCCCTCCCTTTAATTACGGAAATCGCTGTACAGCAGCACCAAATGTTGGACGATAAGTATTCAAATTGAACTGGTATTAGGTCTCATATTGGCCTTCTTACTTATTAAATTTTATTTGATTGTACGCAATAGAACCTGAGATATAGCCTTCCTCTTAAATTGCAGAAATCACTGTATTGCAGCGCCACCTGTTGAACGGTTGACAACAAAAGTTGGCAGGCACTAATTTAGGTCAAGTTGCATCTGCGTATGAAACTATGTGCATTTATGTGCAGTAGTTCCTGAGATATAACCTTCCTTTAAATTGCAGATATCGCTGTATAGCAGCGCCACCTGTTAGCTGATAAGCATTCAAATTGCACCAGCATAATGACTTACAATGGCCTTCTTACATATTAGTTTTGTTTGCTTATATGAAATAGATCCTGAGATATATAGCCTCCCCTTAAACTGAGGAAATCGTTGTATAGCAGTGCCACCTTTTAAACAGTTGACACCAAATATTTATTGGCACTAAATTAGGCCAAGTTGCATCTGCATATAAATTTATATGTGATTTTAAGCAGTAGTTCCGGAGATACAGTTGCCACAAAATTTTTGTTCTCTCTCTCTCTCTCTCTCTCTCTCTCTCTCTCACACACACACACACATACCGGTTTACCCTACCAAGTGAGGTCCCCGTAATTTTGCATACATTGCGAGGTCCACCTAAAATTATTTATATCTCCGGTATAAATTAACATATCCAAATATAAATTATTGTTTTCTTAATTATAGACATGGGAGAACCCAGATGATCCAAAATTTTTTTAATAAATTAAATATAAAATTTCCGCATTTTGCATTCAAAGCGAGGACCGGAAGAAGGGAAAATTTGTGGGTTTATCAGGGAATATCTTCTTAAAATCCCCAGTAAAAAGGGATTGTCTCGTTTAAGACCGGAATGTCAGCTATCAAGTGCGGGGAGTCAAAAACCACATTCTTTTCTTTTGAATAAAACAAATATCGGTAAACGTGTTTTTACATATATTACGCAGAAAACATACACACGGAAAAATAAATTGCACTATTTGAAATTGTTTTTCTCCTCCCGTCCTTTTAATTATAAGAGAAGTAAAAAAGAAAATATACATACATATACATATATATATATATATATTTGCATTATTCAATGGAAAATTATTTGTACATTTTCAAAATAAAGTGATATTTTGTATTATGGTTTGTTAACACATAAAAAATTACACCAAATTTAATTTTTTAACCGATTAAATTCTGAAATCACAGTAAAGTTCACAGCTTTAATAGAAAAAAAAAATGTAGAAAAACTTTTAAAAAGAAAAAAAAAAAAAAAAAACTGCAGATTATCAAAACATTTTGGAACAATAAAAAATTTAAGAAAGGGGGGGGGGGATTTTTGCTTCCAAACTGCAATTATTATAATATTTGTTTCAAATACCTTCAGATTATTTGCAGATTTTTCTGCATTTTTTTTTTTTTCCCTGGTTTTCCAGGATATAGCAGCTCGAAGGGATATACCGGTTGTATACTTTTACTTATATATTTAAATAGTTAAAATAAGTTAAAGTTTGAGGAGATAATAATATATTTAAATTATATATAATTTAGATATTTCATAAAATAAGTGTAAAATCTTTTATTTTTAAACGAACTCAGCGAAGTTCAAACTAACACCTAAAATTAATATTTATGGCCAATTTTTAACTTTTCTCGAATAAGGTTTAAAATTCGCTGTTATTTATTTATTTATTAACGTTTATATAATTCAACATAAAAAACGAAGTGATTTTTAATTTATCATAATTTTAAAAATACAAGATTGCCTGTTTGCAGATTTCACATAAGATGATTTGAAATTTAGGAGACAGACAGCTCGAAAAAATTGAAATGCAACGTGATCTGAAAAAAAAAAAAATAAATATATATATATATATATTAATTTTAGAATATATATATATATATTCTAAAATTTAAAATTCTTTTAAACTGATAATTATGAAATATAGCTAAGAATCTTATAGAATTTATGTATATCAGAGATCATAATACAACAATAATAATAATAAAACAGAATGAAATTAAGCTGTTTATTTAGATGTCAAAATGCTGAAGATAGACAAACATAGCTTCAAGTTTTTAAAACTCCCCTTTATTAATGGGAGATTAAAAACAACATTTTTTCACAAACTTAAAGAAAAATGTATAAAGATATAGGTCGTCGTTTTTTCTAAAATATTAATTTTCAAACATTAAATTACTTATTGACTGACATGGTTTTTAGTGTTTGAAAAGTGCAAGTAAAAACAGGCGAGTAAATATCGACATTCTAATTAAGAGTGAGAAATCAGCAGGGTATGAAAAATTTTTGTTATTTATGGGTATTTACATTTCTTTCGAGTGCAGACCAAAGATACCTATATTATAAAATGTATAATATAATATATGCGCGTGAGTATATTTTTATAAATATAACCTATATAAGGATATATTTTTATAAATATATCTTGTATATTTTTATAAATATATCTTATATATAATTAATAATCTTACGAAATTTACTGTTTTTAGGAAAAACCCTGCAGCTTAAAGCAAACAGTTTTCATATGTTATTTTCAAACGAAATATTTCTTATTTTTTTCTTTTTTCTTTCTTTAATTTCTAAAAGCTACCATTCATCGAGCATTATTAAATGTAAATATATATATATATTTTAAGAATCTTAAATTAAAAAATATCTTTTAACAAAATTTTCAAATAATATGTAAGTGTGTGTGTGTGTATTTTCGTTTGTTTAACCTACAAAATGCAGACCAAAACCCGGTTATGCATCAGCATTGCGAGGACACATTTCTGGTCCTCGGGAAAACAGGAAAATGCGGGAATCACGATTGGTAGAGTGAATCAGTATATTTCTTCTCATATATGAATACATTTTTATGAATGCTAGAGATTTCATATTAGTTCTTTTTATCTCTCAAAATCAAACAGTATTTGAGGGAAAAAAAAAAAAAAAAAAAAAAAAACTTTGCATTTTCAAAGAAATTGTTTGCCATGTGTTATTTTTAAATGGAAAATTTATTTATTATTTTTATTATTATTATTTCTAAACATCATTTGTTAAGGAAGTTCTTCATATGTACTTAAAAGCGGTTCTATTTTATTATTATTGTTATTATTATTATTATTCATATATTAATATGATTTGAAAGCTGAAAAGATTGCCAGCTCGAATTTTTTTTTTAATTTTTGTGCAAATGCTTATGGAAGAAACGTCATTTTAAATATTAATAATAACAATAATAATAAAAGTCTTTGAATCAAAGTTTTATCAAACATAGTTAAAAACCACACAGAATGTATCAGAGTTTTAAAAGACATCCCCAAAATAATTGGGCAGATAGAAACACAGACAAAGTTTCAATCAATCTCTCTCTCTCTCTCTAAGTACAAGCTGCCAGATAGGCAGTCAATTAAAATAAATAAATTAGCAGAGTATGAAATGTATTTAATATGTATTTGTGTGTGTGTGTGTTTATTTTTGTTTGTTTACCCTACTAAGTGCAGACCAAAGCTCGGCTACACATGAACATTGAGAGGACCACAATTGGTCCTCGGAAAGGAAAGATGCGTGGATTTAGTTTTATTATTTTTTTCATTTTTTCATTTTTTATTTATTTTATTTTTTACGTTATTTATAAATATGATTGGAAAGCGGGAAACTTGAGAGCTCGAAATTTTTAAAATATTATTTCAATGTGTTCTGGGAAATTAAATAAATAAATAAATAAATAAAACTTTTTTTTTTTTTAAGAAAAAAATTATTATATCAAATTTTCAGTTAATATGTATGTGTGTATGTATTTGCGCTTGTTTATTCTACCGAGTGCGGACCCACCTTCGTCATAAAATATTGCTTTAAATTTTAAAAGATCTTTGAAGCGACATTTCCTCAAGCATAGTTAAAAATCTTCCATAACATGTCATCATTCTAATAAAAGATACTGCAAATATATTGGGCTATTATTCAGACGCTAAAACAGAGCAGATGGATACTTAAAGAGACAAAGCTTCACTATTATAAAGAATCTTTTCTTTTTTTTTTTTTTTTTTTTTGTCAGAGAATAAAAACGATATTTTAAAAGAAATATTATGATAAGCATGATAAGTATCAAACATCTATGTTTTTATTTTTTAAACATTATTTTACCTTATGATGAATAAGAGCATTTAGTGGCCACCACAAGACTTTCTTCTATATTTTCCTATACATATTCACTCAGTAACAATATTAAAAAAAAAAAAAAAAAAATCGTTAAATGTAAAAAAAAAAAAAATCGATAACTTCGTTTTAAATTATCACAGATTTATAGTTCAACCATTCGTTTTAAAGGTATTGGCGAGATCTTTCGAACTATACCCATCTTGAAAATTTACCCTTACACCCCCACCCCAGGGTGGAAGCGATGCCCCCACATACACAATTTTTTTTTCCTAGTTAACTACTATTATTATCAATAATTCATATTAATTTTGAAATCACAAGTTAAAAATAACTGAATATACATTTATACGAAATTTTGTCCTATACTGCCATGTTAAAAATTTAGAAAAAATGCGATCGCAGCGCCACCTGCTGAGTGATTGATCCCCAAATGTAATCAGCACCAGTTTATGTCGGGGACCAATAAATACCAAGTTTAGTTAAATTTCGTAAAAAAAAAAAATCAAAGTTTTTTTCATTAAAAGTAAAAAAAAAATCGATGACTTTGTTTTAAATTATCACAGATTTATAGTTCAACCATTCCTTTTAAAGGTATTGACGAGACCTTTCGAAAGATACCCATGTTGAAACTTTACCCCTACCCGGGGGGGGGGTACTTCCCCCCAGGGGGGAACCACATGCACAATTTTTTTTCCTAGTTAACTACTACTATTATCAATAATTCATATTGATTTTATTGTCACACGTTTTATATAACTCTAATTATGCACATTTTGCATACGAAATTTTGTCCTATACTGCCATGTTAAAAGTTTACAAAAAATGCGATCACTGCGCCACCTGTTGAGCGATTCATCCTCAACTATAATCAGCTCCAGTTTATGTCAGGGTGCAACTAAATACCAAGTTTGGTTAAATTTCATTCATTGGTTCGTGAGATAAAGCGTCTACAAAAAAGTGATACAGACAGACAGACATTTTTAAAAATCTATCAATTCGTGTTTTGGACATCCCAAAATGTGTAAATCCATCAAAAAACGGAGCTCGAAAATTTTCGCGAATCCAATACTTTCTCTATATTACATATAGAAGAATGTAAAAAAAGGCAGATTGCCAGATGGGCAGTTTAATTGGGAGTGAGAGATCCGCAAGGTCTGAAATTCGTTTATTATGTATGCGTGCGTGTATATTTGCGTTTGTTTATCCTACCAACTGCAGACCGAAATTCGATTAGACATCGACATTGCGAGGACAAAATTTCAGGTCCTCGGAAAGAAAGGAGAATGCGTTGAACTCTATAGATAGGATAAGTATATGTATTATAAAATATGAAACGTAATATATATATATATATGTATATATATATATATATATATAGAGAGAGAGAGAGAGATAGATGATTATATTTTTTACAAAAAATTTGAAAAACCATAAATGATTTACATATTTTTTTTTTATTTATTTATTTTTTTTTTAAATCAACCACTTTTTGAGAAAAATCCTGCAAATTTAAAGAGACAATTTTCATACAATATTTGTAAGCGGAAGATTTATTATTATTATTTTTTATTTTATTTTATTTCAAAATGAAATCATTTTTTTTGAGGAAGTACTTTAATTACATATAACAGCCTTTTTTTTTATTTATTTATTAATATGGTTTCGAAGAGGGAAAGAGGCCAGCCCAAAAATTTTAATATATCATAGAAAAAAAAAAAAGAAAGAAATTAGAATTGAAAAAGCTTTTGAACCAAATTTTCAACAATTATTTATGTGTAGGTTTATTTTTGTTTGTTTACCCTACCAAGTGCAGACCGAAACTCGTTCACACATTAACATTGCGAGGACCACAGTTGGTCCTCGGAATGGAATGATGTGTGAATTTCCGTAGGCAGTTTTTTTTTTCTCTTTTTACGTCATGTATTAATACGATTCGAAAAAAGGAAAATTTGAAGCTTCATAATTTTTAACTATCATTTCAGTGTGTTCTGGAAAAATAAATAAATATAAAATTACCTACAATTAAAAAAAATTGAACCAAATTTTCAGTTAATATATATACTATGTGTGTGTATTTGCGTTTGTTTACCCTACGAAATGCAGACCGAAACCCGTTTTCAGATGGGTATTGCGAGGACCCCCATTTTTGATCCTAGGAAAGAAAAGGAGATGCAGAGATTCCATTACATAGGAAAAATATATAAAATAATAAATATAGATGAGTATATTTTTATAAGTATTGATTTGTTGGTTGGTTGTAAGATTTAAGGCTGATTGACTATGCTAGGGTCCAAAGTCCCAGGCTTTATAAATATTGGTGATTCCATATATGATTTATAATTTTCTGAAATCAACCACTGTTTGAGAAAAATCCTGCAGTTTTAAATAAACAATTCTCATATGTTGATACAAATGAAAGATTTATAGATGTAATTTTATTTCTAAATTATACCATTTATCGACGAAGTTCTTTACTTATATATAAAGGCAGCCAGATTATTTTTTCCCTAATTTATTAATATGATTTGTAAGATGGAGAATTACCTGCTCAAAATTTCTTAAATATCACTCCAAATTGTCCAGAAAAAAAAAATAATAAATAAATTAATAAATAAAATTAGAATTAAAAAAGCTTTTGAACCAAATTTTCAACAATTATTTATGTGTAGGTTAATTTTTATTTGTTTACCCTACCAATTGCAGACCGAAACTCCTTCACACATTAACATTGCGAGGACCACAGTTGGTCCTCGGAATGGAATGATGTGTGAATTTCCGTAGGCAGTTTTTTTTTTTCTCTTTTTACGTCATGTATTAATACGATTCGAAAAAAGGAAAATTTGAAGCTTCATAATTTTTAACTATCATTTCAGTGTGTTCTGGAAAAATAAATAAATATAAAATTGCGTACAATTAAAAAAAAATTGAACCAAATTTTCAGTTAATATATATACTATGTGTGTGTATTTGCGTTTGTTTACCCTACGAAATGCAGACCGAAACCCGTTTTCACATGGGTATTGCGACGACCCCCATTTTTGATCCTCGGAAAGAAAAGGAGATGCAGAGATTCCATTACATAGGAAAAATATATAAAATAATAAATATAGATGAGTATATTTTTATAAGTATTGATTTGTTGGTTGGTTGTAAGATTTAAGGCTGATTGACTATGCTAGGGTCCAAAGTCCAAGGCTTTATAAATACTGGTGATTCCATATATGATTTATAATTTTCTTAAATCAACCACTCTGAGAAAAATCCTGCAGTTTTAAACAAACAATTATCATATGTTGATACAAATGAAAGATTTATAAATATAATTTTATTTCTAAACTATACCGTTTATCGACGAAGTTCTTTATTTATATATAAAGGCAGCCGTATTATTTTTTCCTTAATTTATTAATATGATTTTTAAGATGGAGAATTACCTGCTGAAATTTTTTAAAATATCACGCCAAATTGTCCAGAAGAAAAAAAAAATAAATAAAATTAGAATTAAAAAAGCTTTTGAACCAAATTTCAACAATTATTTATGTGTAGGTTTATTTTTGTTTGTTTACCCTACCAAGTGCAGACCGAAACTCGTTCACACATTAACATTGCGAGGACCACAGTTGGTCCTCGGAAAGTATGAATTCGTGGATTTCTGCAGGCAGTTTTTTTTTTCTTTTTACGTCACTTATTAATACGATTCGAAAAAAGAGAAATTTGAAGCTCCATAATTTTCAACTATCATTTCAGTGTGTTCTGGAAAAAAAAAATATATATAAAATTACATACAATTAAAAAAAATATTGAACCAAATTTTTAGTTAATATATATGCTATGTGTGTGTATTTGCGTTTGTTTACCCTACGAAATGCAGACCGAAACCCGTTTTCACATCGGTGTTGCGAGGACCCCCATTTTTGATCCTCGGAAAGAAAAGGAGATGCAGAGATTCCATTACATAGGAAAAATATATAAAATAATAAATATAGATGAGTATATTTTTATAAGTATTGATTGGTTGGTTTGTTGTAAGATTTAAGGCTGATTGACCAAAGTCCAAGGCTTTATAAATATTGGTGATTCCATATATGATTTATAATTTTCTGAAATCAACCACTGTTTGAGAAAAATCCTGCAGTTTTAAATAAACAATTCTCATATGTTGATACAAATGAAAGATTTATAGATGTAATTTTATTTCTAAATAATACCATTTATCGACGAAATTCTTTACTTATATATAAAGGCAGCCAAATTATTTTTTCCCTAATTTATTAATATAATTTGTAAGATGGAGAATTACCTGCTCAAAACTTTTAAAATATCACTCCAAATTGTCCAGAAGAAAAAAAAAAAAATAAATAAAATAAAATAAAATTAGAATTAAAAAAGCTTTTGAACCAAATTTTCAACAATTATTTATGTGCAGGTTTATTTTTGTTTGTTTACCCTACCAAGTGCAGACCGAAACTCGTTCACACATTAACATTGCGAGGACCACAGTTGGTCCTCGGAATGGAATGATGTGTGGATTTCTGTAGGCAGTTTTTTTTTCTCTTTTTACGTCATGTATTAATGGGATTCGAAAAAAGGAAAATTTGAAGCTCCATAATTTTTAACTATCATTTCAGTGTGTTCTGGAAAAATAAATAAATATAAAATTACATATAATTAAAAAAAAAAAAAAATAACCAAATTTTCAGTTAATATATATATTATGTGTGTGTATTTGCTTTTGTGTACCCTACGAAATGCAGACCGAAACCCGTTTTCACATCGGTATTGCGAGGACTCCCATTTTTGATTCTCGGAAAGAAAAGGAAATGCAGAGATTCCATTACATAAGAAAAATATATAAAATAGTAAATATAAATGAGTATATTGTTATAAGTATTGGTTGGTTGGTTGGCTGTAGGATTTAAGGCTTATTGACTATGCCAGGGCACAAGGCTTTATAAATGATATGATTTATAATTTTCATATATGATTTATAATTTTCTTAAATCAAACACTCTCATCATGCTTACGCATGGCGCCAGTGGTAAATCAAACACTCTGAGAAAAACCCTGCAGTTTTAAACAAACAATTGTCATATGTTGATACAAATGAAAGATTTATAAATATAATTTTATTTCGAAACTATACCGTTTATCGACGAAGTTCTTTATTTATATATAAAGGCAGCCGTATTATTTTTTCCTTAATTTATTAATATGATTTGTAAGATGGAGAATTGCCAGCTCGAAAATTTTAAAATATCACTTCAAATTCTTCAGAAAATAAATAAAATAAAATAAAATAAAATGTAAAGCTTTTGAACCAAATTTTCAACAATTATTTATGTGTGTGTTTATTTTCGTTTGTTTACCCTACCAAGTGCAGCCCAAAACTCGTTTACACATTAACATTGGGAGGACCGCATTTGGCCCTCGGAAAGGAATGATGGCTGGATTTCTGTATTTAAGTTTACATAATATTGGAGATCCCATAAATGATTTATAACTTTTTTTCTTTTTTTTTTCTTATCTACCACTTTTTGAGAAAAATCCTGCAAATTTAAAGAAACAATTCTTATAAATTATTTGTAAGTGAAAGATTTATTATTATTATTATTTTATTATTATTTATTTTATTTCTAAATGGCTCCATTTTTTTGGGATGTTCTTTAATTACATATAACAGACTTTTTTTTTCTTTATTATTATTAATACTACTTTTATTATTTTACATCTAAACATAATTTCTTCGAAAGATCTTTAATTGAAGTCAGTCCTATTTCTTTTTGTTGTTATTATTAACTTTTTAATTTGAAAATTGGAAGGTTGTCAACTTGAAAATTTATAAAAATATATCAATGCAAAGTATTCTGTGGGAAAAAATAAATATAAATATAAATAAAATAAAATAAAATGAAACCAAAATATATGAAATATAGTTAAGAGTCATCCGAAATATATAAGCCTTCTAATGAAATAGACGTTAATGAAATTCGGCTACTTATTTCATTTATCAAAAATGTCACATATAAGCACATAGACAGACAAAACATCAAGGTTATGAAGAATCCTTTTTTTTTTTTTTTTTTTTTTTTTTTTTTAACTTCAGGTATTAAAAAAATAATATTTTTATAACACTTTTAAAAAATATATACAAGCTTCTGATTTTTTTTTTTTTTTTTTACATTATATTAGTTTAAAATGAATAGGAGGATTGCACAATTATTTTCTCAGATATATATATATAAACATATGTTATATATTAATTATTAATATATACGGTTGTAAGCTTGAAGATTCTTCCAAAGTACTGTCTAACAAATTATAACGTTCTTCGAGTAGAGCAGCTAGCATAACTGGTTAATGGGGCACGATACTCCCCCCCCCTTTCTGTAAAACATACAGTAATATAATAAATAAGATGAAATCGGGGATCATTTTGTACCTCTCTAAACATCATTTGTATTTTTGAATTTATGTAAACTGTCAAAAATACTGGGAGTGCTTCCAAAAAATGTTAAATTAAAAATGTCACCCCAACCGAAAACTCTTTTTGTGTGTGTTTGTATTTGTGTGATTGTGTGAAATCGGCATCTTTTAAAAAATTCAAACCTATAAAGACCTCACACTTTGTTTTTTGATTATGTATCTGTGTGACTGTGTGAAATCGGCATCTTTTAAAAATTCAAACCTACAAAGACCTCACACTTTGGTTTTCAGTATTCAAAGAATTGTGAAAACTATACCTTGTGAAAACTATAAAGAGATGTTTATCATTTTTAAAAGCGTATTTTATTTTAAAAAGCATATCTTCTGAAACATGCGACATCCCAAGAGACCAGATTTTGCTGTTCTGAGAAAAAATAAACAAAAATAACCTGCTCAAAATACCATTTTTTCTATCAGGAAAGCAACTAAAGAATTGTCGTTTTCAATTGAAATTCACAATTCACAATTTTTAAACCTCTTTTGAAGGAGGGTGTTACAGAAACGAAAAGAGGCCTTTACTTTGTGCTGCAAGTATATTCATTTTATTTTATTTTTTTATACTTAAGAATCCTAGGTAAACCGCCAAGACTTTACCTCTTTATGGAGACAGAGAGCGGCCTTATTTGTCTATTCATGTGACTGTCATTTCACCACACCTTTAGATTAACGGAAGAATGGATTATTTGTCTGGTCAGATTTCACTGCAGAGTGGAGAATGTGCAACAGACATTCCGCGAAATATCTGTTGCTATCATCAAAAATTTACTTCTGCTTTCGAAACTTTATAAATATTATAAGAAATTAAATTTCCATTGGATTTATGCAATACCATAAAGCAGTGTTATATATTGTCTTTAATAATGATAGTTAAATCCGATGCATTTTATTTTGTTTATTTTAAGATAGGAAATATACAGGGTTTTTAACAACTTCATTTTATAAATTACTTTTTCGCCCAAAATTTATTTTTTACTTTTACAAAAAATAACAATTAACTAAAGTGTAAAGAATTGTTAAATCGCTATGTTAAAAAGAATGCATGATTAATATATATATATATTAACAATTATTTTCTTTCTTTGATTTATTTTTTATTTTCTACATGTAGTGCTTTGAATATATATACACATATAGCAGCTAATGCAAACGGAATATGAAATTTAAAATATGTAAATATTCATTCAATATTCAATCGTAACAAAAAAAAAAAAAAAAAAAAAGATTATCGGTAAATTTCTGAAAAACGAATAATTTAACACGTATATGTATATGTATTGCAGACCAAGACCCGGTTGCACGTCACAGTTGAGAGGACCACATTTCTGATCCTTAGAAAGAAAGGAAAGTGAGTAGATCTCGATAGGTAAGATTAATCAGTATATATCGTATATATTAATAGCGAAGAGCAAAAAAATATTACACTTCACTTTAAGCGGATTTGTGCGCTACCACTTTGACTGCAGCATTCGTGCCTAATTTTTTCGCCTGACGAAATGTCGTGTGCTCTTTCGACCCGAAACAATTGTTGCAAGATTATTAGATTTTATGGTGTTTTTACAAAGTTTGTTACAAAGTTCTTTTTATATTTATTGAAAATCAAATGGTAATGCAATAGAAAAAAAATAAATAAGTATATTAAATTTAAATTTAAAAACATATTTATAGCAGTTATGTTTATGTATAATTTTTATAGAATGCAACTTTTTACTTTTCATTTTTCTTTTTTTTAAATTAATTCCTGTTAAAAAATTATTATTATTATTATTATTTATAGCATTTACTAAAAAATAAAAATAAATAAATAAATAAATAAAAAATATGGTAGTATATAGTAGAAGGGATGAGACTGATTAAAGCTTAATTAAAATTTATTTGTTTTCTATTTATTTAATTCCTTTTAAAAGAAAATACACTTTTTATTTTATTTCTTTTATTGGGCGGAATCAAATCGTAATATGGTGTAAAGAGAGGGGACTATAAAGTACATGATTTAAAAGCTAAAATGTTTATTAGATGTTGAAATACAGTCGTCTTTAAAATCGTAGTTCTTAAATAATAGCAGATCCACTTGTCATTGATAAATACCCAAATTGAAGTGCCCGAAAAGACCTTTCTGCATTCAGCGGGAACCTGGACCAAATGAAATGCGGGTAGAAAAAGGGCTGTCGTAGGCAGCGGCTAAGGTTAGAACAATTTCAGTGTAGTTATGTTTATTTTTATTTTTTATTTATAAGGGAATATAAAAAATAAACAGTGATTGATTTCTTCTGAAAATGCATTTAAATATATTGACCAGCCGAAGCGCGCCAATAAACACATGAAAATAACTTCAGGAGTTGCAATTCCAGTAAAGCATAGAAAAAATATAAAAAAAGAAATAAACTATGGATTTTCCTTCGCGGTCACTGCTATAAACCGTCAAATTATCGTCAAAACATGTAGCTAAGTTATATATATATATATATATATATATATATATATATAAATGACAGATATCGTAATAAAATATAACCTTAAAATTCAACAATTAATAGATACAAAACAATACCCACACAACAATATATGTAAGCGTTAAAAAAAAAAAAAAAAAGTTAAAGTAGTTATAATAAATAGAAAAAATATTAAGAATTATATAAATAATAATATATTCAAACCAAAAAAAAAAAAAAAAAATGATACTTTTCTGTTTTCGGAATCAAATTCATGGAGGTTACAAAAAAAAAAAAAAAAAAAAAAAAGGAAAAAAATCAAACGCATCAATTGCGTCCAAAGCATATTTCCTCCCCAAAAGCATAAAAATATCAATTGCGTTCGTAGGTTTTAGTCCCTCCTAAACCCTAAGTACAGAGAACGATAGAACAATCTTCAGGTACGATGACGGCATAATGTAAAATTCGGTACAAAGCGAACTTTTTAAGACGCAAACATATTGTCGAGTGCCAGCTGATGTCACAACTAAAAAGTCTTTTTATTTAATTTATGCATAATGCATACGCATATTTTAGGTAGCAAAAGATTTATTAGCGAATCAGCTTAAATTTCCTTTATTAGGTGACGCTTTAATTTTAAAAGTTCTTTCTTATTGTGACGCAATACATTCAACAAAGTAACTAGACTGTAAATGTTCAATGTAACGGTCGTCAATCATTAGTATGATTGTCAGTCGTTCAACATTAGAAATTCTCCTTAATAAAACTACAGTATTCGCAATATGGCGCCATTTGATCAGGCGGATCTGTTTAAAATGTAAGAGGATACTGTGAATACTGCGCGATATATTGGTGCAAAGTATAACTAAGTTTTCTTGTATATGTAAAAAAAAAAAAATTCCATGCTGTTCTATACTTTTCAGTGAAAACCGCATAGAGTTAGAGTCAATACTTTTTGAATAATGTTCTTTTTTTTTTTTTTTTTTTTTTTTTTTAAATGTGACTTTTGGATTACATCATTTTACTCGTATGAATTATTTTGCTTATTATATTTGTTAACCCATTAAACGCCGCTATATGAATTCCACTGAAAATTTATAAATGGGTTTCAATGTGCATTTCTAATCATATATACTTAAAAAATATATATATATATTTTGTTAGAAGATATGACATGTTTCCAAATGGGTGATTTGACACCTAATTGGGGTAGAACAAATGTTGAAAAAAAGGCAAAATCCTCTTTAATTAGTTTTCTTGATCCCTGTTTGTTATAATTTAAGAAAAGAATTGTTTTATTTCATATCCAATGTTTTAAACCCCTGTAATCGAATTAGTTATTTTTCTTGATTTTTTTTTTCGTCGCTGATGTTTTGCAGAAAAACAAACATCTTTGTTTGAATAATTGAAAAAAAAAAAAAAAAAAGAAGCTGGGAATTTTAATATTTATTGTAAAAAAGAAAAAATATATTTATCTTAATTACTTGCAGGGGAAAAAAATCTTTAAAAATTGTTCCCACAGCGGGAGCTTTGACGCCTAATGGGTTAAATGAAAATAAAAAAATTAAAATTTGTGTTAATAATACAGAATACTAAATGAAACATCTTGATAAGTAAACATATTCTGTACTTCCACGTGAGATTAATAGTTTAATATCTGTATAATATGTCTCTAACGTGGACCAGTTAGGATTATATTTTGTAGAAACGATATGATAGTGACAATAAAGTAAGCAAAGAATTCTTTCCTTTCTAGAAATTATCATTTTTTACCTTCCGGTATACAAGGGGGAGGGGAGGGTGACAATGAACGTTTTTAGTAATTTTTCTCGCGAGCGCAATTGATGCATTTTTAACAATAGGGGGGATTAACGTAAGCGCAATTGATGTGTTCCTGAAGAATTACCCAACAAAAAATATCAAGTTAAAGCTTTGAAAACATCCAGATCTACTTGAATAACATTTCGTTTCGTTTTTAAGAACTCCTATAATGTGGCTTGTAAATATCTCAACATTACCACACGCGACGCGGAATTTTCTTACGAATGAAAGATTGCTTTGAAATGCAGGAGCGGTTTGTCCAAACGACGCTTCTTTTGTGAAGTAGTTAAAAACGCTATCTCCCAACAGCTGCTATGGATTTAGAAGTTCAGCTGGACGGGTCAACTTTTGAAAGAAGAGCCAGCCAGCTAAGCAATACAAAATACAAAATTGCATTTTTTTTTTTTTTTTAAATAATTATTATTATTAATTATAGAGTTTCATTCATTTTTAGAGTTTTATCAGAAAATGATTCAAATTGCGCGTTCCAATACCACAATTCTTAGCAGTCGATTTTAGGTTGTCAGTACGGGGGTGAGATTTATTGCTTATAACCGGTTGAAAGCGAGGGGTGGGGGGAGAGTAGGGAGCCTATATATTCATAATATGATAATAAAGGCTTCCTACCTCATACTAGTTTAAATGGTAAATTATGTTCACGTCATCTCAAAATGTGTAAATCCGTTCGAAACCGGAAGTAGAAAATTTTTACGAATACAATACTTCCTTATATGAAAATAGAAAACAATTATTATTAGATTTGTTTGTTTGTTTATTTCTTTATTTATTATTATGATTATGATTATTATTATTATTATTATTATTATTTTGTGGTCAATGTATATAAATTTAATACAAAGAGAGTAATCAATGCAAAAGAAACTGTAACGGGAAAATGCACAACACTTCTCGTAAGAAAGTAAACAGTATTATTATTATTTCATTTGAAGGGTGGAAAGGGAATGTAAATGAAAGACCGAAAATTGGTCTAAGGATTTTTCTCTACTGATATATATACGAAAAGGCATATATACAAAAATGATATGTATTACTATATTTACTGGAAGTTTTCGATGTTCAAGGGTACCATTCTTTCCGTTACCGTTTTTTTCCGTTAACTATATAGTCTTTAATTAAATTTTATTCTTTTACAGAAGGAAAATCACTATTTTAAGAAATCCATGTCAATATAATTGTACCTTAGCCCCGTACGTTTAAGGGGACCTAACACCTTTTCAACATCATTTTTAATTAATTAATTAATTAATTTTATTATTTATTTATTTATTTATTTATTTAAGAATTTTATTTATTTATTTATTCTACAGTTTTCTACGTTTTGTCACCATTTTTTTTGTTTTATCTTTTAGAATATATATATATATAGATATATAACTAACAGATAAAAACGCGATTTAAACATTTAAAGGCGATGAATTTTCCAATTAAAAAAATCGTAAGTTATTTGGACTTTACGATTTACTTAACACGGCAGAATAGGGCAAAATTGAGCATAAAAGTCCATTTTGAGGATCATAAATATATCAGACAAATTCAAAAAACATTTATGATACTTGTTTGAACATGATTGACTACAAATATTCTAACAGAAAAATTTCGTAAATTATTCGTAATTTAAGATTTTATCAACATAGCAAAATTAAAAAATTTTCATATAAATAGGAATTTTGTGGATTCTTGCATTGGAAATAGTAGCATGAAAACTAAACTACGAAACTGACCCTAATAAAATAAATTAATAGATTAGAATAAGATAAACAAATTGAAGTGAACGGTGGATAGCCTATTAGGCGGGGATTTTATTCTGTCACTTTGTCAAGCGTTTGATCAAATTCATTTCTCTTAATATGCTATAATATGTCTCACACTAGAAATTTATGAGAACATATATGTGGTGGGTAACTCAGCGGAGTCCATCTATGCCAACTAGTTTTAAATTGAGATGTACCGTTGAAATTACTATTACCTGGTTTTAATGCCCGATAATTCGATTATGAATATTTTTGAAAGTTTAAAATTATTAGGAGTGTCTTGAAGGAGGGGGGGGGGGGGGGGCGGAAGGAGCAGGCGAAAGGGCAAAAATGTAGAACAACAGTTACAGCGTTTAAAATTGATATAATTAGGTTTTAAGGCCCGATAAATCGATTGCGAATATTTTTGAAAGTGTAAAATTAATTGGAGGGACAGAAAGGGGAGGGGTGAAGGGACAAAAATGTAGAAATGGAGTTAGAGAGTTGACAATTGGCATTATTAGATTTTAAGACCCGAGAAACCGATTGCAGATATTTTCAAAAGTGTAAAATTATTAGGCGAGACGGGAAAGGAATGCGAAGGGGCTGCTGTAGAAATAGTGTTAGAGCGTTTAAAATTGGTATTATTAAGTTTTAAGATCCGACAAATTGAACGGTGTTCAAATTTCGTACGGGTGTTTCGGGTCCGGGGAAAACTACGAACAAACTACGGAACGTCTTTATTCTTTTGAATTTTACAGACTTTCGAATTCCGATACTCAGTTCATATTTTCCATTAAGAATTTTTAACGCTATTCAGATTGGATTTTTGCAAGTTTCCCCCAAAACCACAGGAAAATCAGATAAATCTTATTATAGGAATGCTTATATTATTTTTGTAGCTTCTATTTAACATAGTTTCAAAAATAATATATTACTTTAAAACTTATTTGAATTGAAATTGAAGAGCAGATCTCGCAAATTTGTCACCAGATAGCGCTTTAATATAATAAAATTTCACAATCTCCAATACTAATTATGATTAAATTGCTTATAATATACCATTCGAAAAATATTTTAAAGTACTTTTTATTGCGGACTTTTAAACTGATATAAGCCGTTCAAATTCTGTAACTACGGAAAACCCAAAACGCCTTTATACTTTTAAATTTTGCAGAGTTACAAGTTCCGATACTTGGTTAATATTTCGTACAAAGGATTTTTAACGGTATTTAGTTCGGAATTACACAAGTTTCGAAGAAAACTACGGAAAAACTTAAACGCATTTATTCTTTTATATTTTGCAGAGTTTCGAATTCGGATACTGTTATATGCCTTATTTTTATAATCTTACGCTAAGCACCATGAATAATCAATAAATTATTACATACTGAAGGGAAGTTCTATGCAGAGCAAAATATATTCAAAAAATTAAGTTTAAAATTTTTCATAGAACGACTATATCAACAGGAATTATAGTAGCAAGATAATAAAAAATGAGTTATTTCTGAGACATTGATATACGGCATCATACATAAGAAATCTGAACATACTATAACAGAAAATAATAAGATAATAATATTTAGAAGAAGGAGCAGATGCCATCGTGATTTAATAGGTTTTAGTTGGTCGATAATGGCAGGCGTTCGACTTTCCCAAAATCCTCCGAGAGATCAAAGGTCAAATAAAGATAATTACAGAAAAAATTAAGAAAGCAAAAAATTAGTGAAATTTATCAATAAGTCATTGAAAAATTAAATAAATAAATAAATAAAACAAAATAACGGAGTAAATATATGACAAAAATGTAGATTTTTAGTTTTTATTTTTTTTAAGATCATTATGCCCAAATCCCAAATGCGACTTGATTTTTGGTAAGTTTATCGCATTTAGGAAATTTATGATATTTTAGTAAATAAATAAATATGAAAAGAAAGAAAAAAGAGTTGAACATTATACGCTTAACTCTGAACATGTGTTTGGGTCATTTCTTTTCAAGAAATTAAAAAATTGTCTTTAATTTATGAAAAAATATACCCGCGTCGCATTTAGGATTTCTTTTTTTTTTCGAATTTTAGGTACTATATCCTAAATGCGATGTTCAAACTCTCTAACTGCGATAATAAATTTAACGCACTGGAATTACTTGATGAATGTTATTAACAGTTTACAAAGAAGGTTAAAAACTCAGGGGTCAAAGCAATCAAACAGGAAAATATAGGAATATTTTTCACACAAAAGTAGGAACATAATTTCAAGAGAAGATTGAGAGGTTGAGTAAAAACGACCTTTCTCTAACATTATTTTGTAATCTCGGAATGATTAAATGACTTCGTAAACAAAACACCCTAATTTACTCTCATCTAATTTAACAGATAAAATGAATGTACTGATATATTACTGTTTACTTTTTATATTATTTAGAAAAGAACATATTTCCAAATTTACCATCTCTTGCTTGTCTAACTTTCATACCAGTTTATATCATTTAACATGAATCCACATATTATATTCAAAATAATGACACCTCTTTTACATCATAATGCTCAAAAAATCAAAAAGAAAGAAAAATCATGAACCTTCAATTTAACTACATGTTAGTTAACTACATGTAGTGCCTATTTAATGAATTGTGCCCCCCCCCCCCAACTTTCCCATACTTCCACAAAAATAATAATAATAATAATAATAAGTGAAAATTAATATTGAAATGGTAATGGAATTATGAATTCTTTTAATGCCTAGTAGGGAAAGCAGAAAATAAGTAAGAAGAACTTAAACTGAAGTACCAGAATATAGGAAATGTAGGAAAATTTTTGTGAAATATAGGGAAAATGTAAAGAATTATAAACTATACGAAAATATAGGGCATTTTTCATGATTTTTTGAAATATATAAGAAAAATAGGAAATATAGGAATACTTTCAGCCCTGAAAACTGTTATTGACTTCGGTTTGGGTCTGTCTGTTCGTCTGTTGATCCGTCTGTCTGTCCGTGCACCAACTCCCATAAATATTCATGGAAATTCTTGAAACTGATATGTGTTATTCAAGTTCACTATAGCATGTTCCTTATTGAAAATGGAGTGCATACTTCTACTTATTTGTACATAGGGGCACCCAAAAGTATTCCATAGCATTGTGTTCTATGCAAATATTTATACTCCTTACACATAGTAGAATATTGAATTTTTCATTTTTTCCTGCGATATGTTAAAAATAATTCATATATACATAAATGAAACAGAAAAAGAATCATTTAAAAAGAAAAAAACAATTTTAAAAATAGAAGAAACATAATGCCACTAAAAGTTATTAAAAAGCTGTATTTCATTTATAAAGACCACCAAAATTCATTTCCGGTGACTTTTTTTTTCGATTTTAAAATCTACATACCGGAGAGAAAGGGTAGGGGATAGAATAAAGATATACATAAAGAAAAATTTTCTTGGCATTCTAACTATTACTATCAAATATATATTTTTACTTTGAACAGAGAAAATCAATTTTGGTATATAAATTAATTTTTTCCTATACTGTGATTTTAAAAGTTATGAAAAAAAAAAAAAAAAAAAAAAAAAAAAACTAACATAAAATAGACGATGACAGCGTCAACTGTTAGGCGACTGATTATCAAACGTAATCAGCTTTAGTTTAAATCAAATTTCAGTTAAATTCGTCCATTGGTTCTGGATACAACCGACCAAATACAGAATTTTTTATACACACAGAGAGAGAAACACACAGATATTTTCTAAAAATAGTCATATCGATAATCATATCGTGTTCAAAACGTCTTAAGACGTGTAACTATATCAACGGTCGAAATTTTGCACAAATTGAATACGTTCTTCTTATATATAGATAGACACACATACACAAAAAAAAGTGGGGGGGGGGGGCACAAATTAATCATACATTTTATTACGTCTTTATTTTCGAAACATAAAAGTTTTACTCTTAAAGTACATTTTATGTTGTTAAAGCTGAAAATTTTCTTTATTTCTTTTTTTTTTTTTATTCAAGATAATTTTCAAAGGATTTTTTTCAGAACATTCTTTAGAACTTTCCAAAACAGGACTCTTTGTGCCGTGTCCTTTTATTTTATTTATAAAGAGATTTCTTATTAAAATTTCTTTAAAAATGCCGATACTGTTATTTACATCGAAAATATATAAGAACAGAGAATCGATAACTGAAATTGTTTACATAGATAATTACATGTAAACAATTTAATATACGTATTAAGAGTATTTCAGTAAACTTAGATATTAAAGATTTTTATTACTTTTTCCAATATATTTATTAATTTCATAAATTGACAATCTAAATCATCTTGTAGAAATGACCGTATTTACTTGTTTGCTGAAGTAATATTAATAATGAGATCTGGGCTTCTAAAACAGCAGTTTTTAACCTATTAATTATCATTTTTGACAACTCCTTCCCCTTCTCGGCCTCATCAGTGGTCAAGCAGTTCTGAGAACAAAGCTAGTAGACGAGAAGCACCGCGTTTCCCAGGTCGCACTCGTCGACCTAGCCGTTCGGAGTTTTCTGTGGCTTTCTCCGAAACTAGTGTAAATACGGGTTAGGACTCTTTAGGAAGATTCTCATGGAGCGCGTTCCACCTATAGGCCTACCAAGTGTAGTCAATTGACCTTAACTCCTTCAACGAACAAACAAATTCCTCTTCTCTTTTCGTGTGTAAAATTGAATACTGATATTAATCGGACTCAAACAGTGGGTAATAAATAAATAAATAAATAATGGACAAACATATTACAGAAAAATTTAAATTAAAGAGAAATATTTAATTAAATGTCTGTATTTTTAATAGCATTAAAAGTTTGCTTCTTTTTAAATATTAGTATCTTTCGCCTTACTAACCCATTTAAAAGAAACTTTCAGCATGAAATTTTTGTGCTATGGGCTGAACTGAATGAACAAAAGCTTTTCTGTCGGTATCACTTTTCTTGAGAATAGAATTCCCGAAAGTTGCACCCATACTCCAAACCGCCTTGACCGTGAACAATAGCTTTTCTGCCTCAACCTATCTTTAGTCTATAAAGGACAGGTCGTTTAGCTTTTCTCTTGCCAAATGGGAATTGTATGAAGTACAGTAGATCCTGCTGGTAACCCATCAGTAAAGAAAGAGAGAGAAGAAAAAATAAATAAATAAAATAAATAAAAAACGATGTACTGTAAAATTCAAATATATGATCAAACTAATTTTCGCGTTTGAAATTTCGACCTGTTGGAAGTTTGAAGCATCCAGGCAAACATATATTTTCGCCCCCGTGAAAAAATAAAAATAAAATAAAATAAAGAAAAAAATAAAGAAAAAGCTATGGTGACCGCCCCCGCTGACCCAGTTAAGCAGACACCTATGCCAGAATTAAATCAAAAGACGTGATTTTAATATTTTGTGCAAGTTTTGCTTAAAACTTTAAACTCATTTTTCTTCGAATTCTTTTTTATAAGTTCTAATATGTTTAATTCCTAAAATTTTTCATTTTTATCTAAGATTGTTTTGAAAGAAATTTAAGGAAATATAATTCTTATTAAGAAAATTAAGCATAACATAAAACAGCATATTATTAACTTAAAAATATTTATTTATTCATTTATTTATTTAAGATATATTAATTTTTAAGCATGGCTATATTTCTATTAAACTTTAAAATAAATAATTTTGTCATATTGAGTGAAATGTATGAAATATTACGCTGCACGTGAAAATAATAATAATAGAAAATTGAACAATAAATGGAAAAAATAAATTTTCGTCTTCTGGGCCATCTTATTCATAAAATTCTGCAATTAAGTAAGTAAAATTACTATTTTGATTTTTGTTTCGAGTGTCAGTATTATAAAGTCGAGTAGAATAACGCAATTCTTTTGCAATCAAAGATGGAGAATTTTCGGAAAATTTACTTTTTAAGAACTTTTTTCTTTTCTTTTTTTTTTCTTTCTTTCTTTTTTTTTTTTTGGTTTATATTGTAGTTAATGCAACACACACGGTTATTACAATGACATAGCTGCAAAGTTTACTGAAAATAATTTCTATTGCAGTATTTTGCATCAAATATACAGAAATGCTTGAAAAATTATATCAATAATTACACTTTTAATCAATTATCGATATCTACACTAATAAAAATTTCAAAAGAAAAACTACTGATAATCATTTGTCTTTAGTTATTTATCGAAAATTACAGAGAAAGTAAATGGAGATATTAAAAAATCCATTTTATATAAATTTTAATGACTATAATTAATTATTGAGGAGAATATGTTTGTAACTAAGAATGCTTTTTTTTTTTTTTTTGAGAAGTTAAATAAACAAAAAAAATAAAAATACATAATAAAAATTGATAATTTCGATTACTTACTTTTAACTAAGAATTATTGTAAATTTACAGGGAACATGGATAAATATTTTAGTGAATTTAAATAAAACGTTATTACAGTATACACATTAAGTAACCCCAGCAAGATAAGTGCCACAACTCAAAAATGTAGTATAAAAAAATAAAAAATAAAAATAAAAAGAAAAAGAAAAGAAAAGAAATCATCTTAAAGGTAACAATAAAAACATTGACTAATCTACAACAAAACGGATATAACAGCTTCTCAGGTAGATAAATTGCGAAAAAGAGTAGAGAGGTGATGCTTTACGTGCACGTAGGGGTACTTCATATACATTTTTCAATACTGGAGTAATTTTTACTTAAATTTAACCAGCTCCGGATATGTTGTCAGGACAATAAAAATCTCGGTCGAGTTCGTAGATGAGGCATCCAGCTCAAAGGGGGTGGAAATGGTGGGGGATGGGAATTTTCATTTGCCCATAATTTCTTTAATATTGACAATAGGAAAATACTTCAAATCAGGCGAATAACCGCCATATCGTAAAGAACAACTTTTGTATTTAAACTTTTTCAATAACTTCAATTGCTTAAAAGTTACAAGTTAAAAAGTGATTTTTCGACAATTGTGATGAAGCCGACTTTTTCTATAGCTTTAATTTCTTAAATTTATAACCCGATGCTTACGTCACGTGCAAACGATAATAAAAAAGATCACTGCAAACATAAAAACCATGGTAACAGCTTTAATTAATTATTTAAAAATATAAAATTGAAATAATACGTTAGTCTTGGTAAAAATATCGTTTGAGGGGAATAGTTTAGAACGCCGGTTTACGCAAGAATTTAAAATTTACGATTGAAATTGAGAGTAATACGTTACAGCTTCCTTTGATTTTTTATCTTGTGGAAACAAGATATTGGTCTGTGAACAGATATGAGGTTTTTGCGTGGGAAGAAAATATAATGACGTCAAAACTACCATTTTTCATCGCCGAGCTCGCGAAATTTTGTCATCAAATAACGAATTTCATCACCAAGTCAAAAATTTCGTCAACAACTATCAAATTTTCACAAATTTCAATCCTAAGTCGCAAGTTTTGTCACCAAATTGTATATCTTTATGTCTTCTATTTGTTGAATGATTATGAACTTGGATTTTTAAAAAACTGAATCATTTACTGATCAATAAATCTAGACTGAAATTTTTAGTAGAATGAATAGTACTAGTTGATAATTACATTTCTTAAAAACAGAATACCGACGTAAATAATGCAATGTGTGGGAACAAAGCCGTTGGCTAAGTATGTATTAATGCATATAAAATATTTCTTTACTTTTGAAACATTAACGTAAAGGAATCTACCTTTGCCTTTAAGCTTGCCGAAAAGGGATTTTTTTTTTTCTTTTTAGATCACAGACAGAGGAACTATAACCAAAATAAAGAAAATTAAGGCTTTTATTATATTATGACTTTTTTAAGCTGAGATCAGTTAAAAACTGACTAATTTTCTTGCATATTTTTTCATTAATTTTCACTTGCATGTCAAGTTTTTCATGAATTGTTATTCCCGAACAAGAAAATTGAAGAGTAGTTTTCGCCTTTCTATAAAGTTCGATTTTTTTTCTATGAATGTTTTTAACTGGTTTTCTGGAAGTGCTTTATTATAGAAAAGTTGTCTCATTTTCCCAAAATGACAATGCAATTACATTTAAAATTCAATAAATGAAAAGATATTTTATACGAATAGATATTTAAAAAATTACTTACGAGTATTATAAAGTTAATATCTGTGACAATGTTTATATATTCTTTATTTCAGCGACTTTATTTCTTGAAAATTTGATGAAATTACTTTTGAAGAATGAGGCAAAGCCAAAGAAAATTTAAGGCTTATTATTAAAATTTTAAACCTAAGATCAATTGATATTGTCTAATTTCTAAGACATTCTTGCATTCATTTTCAATCTTAAGTAAATTAAAATTTTCAAGTACTGTCTCCGATCAAGAAAATCGAATAGTATTTTTTGCTTTTCTATAAATTGCGGATATTTAATTTTTATTCACTAGACGTTTTGATTTTTTTTTTTTTTTTTTTTTTTTTTTTTTTTTTTTTTTAAGGTAGTGGGGGGGGGGCGGTAGCCCAGTCAGTAGAGCGCCGGGCTCCTGATTGGATGATTGCGGGCTTGATTCTCGAGTAGACCAAAGACTGTTGTGAACACTAATGGTGACTAGTGCATGTAAAATCTGTCATGTCAATGTCCTCCATGTTCCCATCAAAATTATACCTCTGTGAGTCATCGAAGCGGGAGAGCCATCCCTTCCGTGGAGGATCAAAATTATGATGGCATGTCTCCGGACCACCTCTCGAGGCGAGTCCCAGACCATCACCAATTGCCCATTGCGCAACCCTAGTGCGACGTAAAACCCAACCAACAATCGACAAATTAAAAGAGATTTTATAAAAATAATTGTTTAAAAAATTAAATACTCCTATAAAGTTGCATACCCACATTCATTTTCGCTTGTAAGTGTATGAAACTCTTCATTTGTTCTTATTCCCCAACAAGAAAATCCAACGGTGTTTTTTTTTTTTTTTTTTTTTTTTTTTTTTTTAATAAAGTACGGAATGTTAAGTGGATGTTTTTTAACCGGTTTTCTGGTAGTGATAGTCAGATAGTGCTTTCTTATGGAAAAGTTGTAATATTAACCCAAATTACTATAAAGTATTCATTCCCTTTCAACACTTCCTTTCCTGCGCGTGTACACTTTTTTGTTGTAATATATAATTTGTAAAATGTTTTGCAAAGATTAGTTGGAATTATTATGTACGAAGGCTCAAGTCTCAAATCCTTTAAATTATAAATTCACAAAACATGATATGTATGATGATCGCTTATAGCTGCTCTGTTTCAATTGTTGTATTATTGTGAACAGACCAGTAATTGAGCAATTAATGGAAATTTCTTAAAGTTTTATCATTGTCTAATATAATCATTGATAAAATTTTTGAATATTTAACAACTGGAAATAAATTCTTTGTTATTTTCTCTTCAATTATGTTATATAGAACAATAGTTTAAAAGTGGGATTAGATTGGATTTTGGGAATAAGGCCGATTGACTGCTGTAGGTCCTAGGCCTGAGGGGGAGTGCCCTCCGTGACGGTCTTTCTAAGGAGTCCTAGACTAGCCCATATTTAAAAGTTTTGGAGAAAACCACGGAAACACCGAACAGCTAGGTCGACGAGTGCGACCTGGGATCGAACCCGGCAATTCAGGTCTACCAGCTTTGAGCGCAGAATCACTCGGCCACCGGTGGGCCGTTTCAAAATGCGATTTTGCTAGTAGTTGACCCATTACCTCCCCCCTCCCCTGAAATGTGCAAATTTGTTTAAAATTTTCAATCTATACTATATTCTAAAGAATTAACATTGTGTACTATAATTTGAACCTCCTCCCAAAAAATTAACTACCAACAGCCTTAGATAGGAGGCGGAGTATATCAAGTGCATGTTTTTGTAGCAATTAGTCAAATTTGTAAATTTTAATTGGAGGGGGATTTAATTTAATACATTCTAATAATTCAACTTTTAACACATCTGAAAAATTAGCATTGTATTTTGTTGCGAAATAATTTAGTTTTTATTTCTTCGGCTGATCGCATCAGGGATTTTCTATGGTTGTAGTATAATAGGAGGTGTTTTATCAATGAGGATGATCACTGTACTTCCCGGTAAGTTAAGTTTTTTTTATGCCTATTTATTAAAGATATTTGAATTCATTTGTCTATCATAATCGCCTTGTGCTTTATTGATTTTTGAAATTATTATTATTATTATTATTATTTGTAAAAATTCGATTTCTTCCTTTCCTCCTTAAACACAACACGATAATTCAACATGAAGTATTTCTCAACAGAGGAACCAATTTATTCGTCTAATATCGCTATAGTCAAATTCATCGTTAGGTGTTCCTTCATTAACATGCTTTTTTTTTTTTTTTTTTTTTTCTTTTATTTTGGATCAAATTTAGGATTAAGGCTCTTTGGATTAATTAGGGTAAATTAGGACTAAGGTTTAGTTAAAGTCAAAGTCATTGAAAGCTCATGTTAACTTACGGAGAAATGTGTCCCATTATTATTCATTACATATTATACATTTTTAGTTCCCCATCATACTAGGTACGGTAATCGTGAAAATTTTCGACCTCCGTTTTTTTACTTTTTTTCGCGTTTTCAGGTGAGGATTCCGAAAATGACAAAACTTGTATGGTGTCCGTCTGTAGGGTGTCTGTTAGTTTGTTAGTCCGTTAGTGTGTTAGTATGTTAGTCTGTGTACACTACACAGTATCTCAAAAAAAAAAAAAAAAAAAAAAAAAAAAAAAAAAAATGACGCATAGAAGTCAGATTAGTTTTAAAATATTATTTATAATATTTTTGTCGTAATGATGTCACACTACTTTTGAAATATTATTTAAGATACTCGCATGAATATCATTGACTATGAATTTCCCAATATAAAAATTTCGTAAGTTATTGGAAATTTTCGAATTTCTTAACATGGCAGAACAGGGTAAAATTTCACGTAAACGTCAATCTTGAGTGATATTTTCATCGTAAAGATCTCAGACCACTTTTTAAATATTATTTAGGACACTGGCATAAATAATAATGACTATGAATTTTCCAATATAAACATTTCGTAAGTTATTAGAAATTTACGAATTTCTTAACATGGCAGAATAGAGCAAAATTTCACATAAACGTCAATCTTGAGTGATATTTTCATCGCAAAGATATCAGACCACTTTTTAAATATTATTTAGGATACTGGTATAAATATCATAGATTACGATTTTCCCAATTTAAAAAATTCGTAAGTTATTTGGAATTTACGATTTGCATAAATGGCAGAATAGGGCAGAATTGAGCATAAACGTCCATTTTGAGGATCATAAATATATCAGACAACTTCAGAATAACATTTAAGATACTTGTTTGAACATGATTGACTACAAATATTATAATAGGAAAGTTTCGTATGTTATTCATAATTTAAGATTTTATCAGCATAGCAAAATTGAAAAATTTCCATATAAATATGCATTTTGAGGAGTGTTGCATTGGAAATAGTAGCATGAATATAAAATATGAAACTGACTTTCATGGTGTTTGAATGACCTTGATAAAACCTTTCAGAAGTTTTAGTAGAAACCCCGGAAATTTTCGTAGCCTGTTTTCTAAGAAGCGTTATCTGAATCATTATCTCGCCGTTTTCCGCTAATTTCTCTCAGAATTTTAAGAAACTTTATTCAAAATCATCTTAGTACAATACCTACAAACTTTATTTCCTCTTGAACAAGTCACATGAAAAATGTGTACTGATATTTTGAATCAAATTTTATATACTGATATTCAATTCAAATTTAAGGTGAAAATTAAAGACCGAAAATAAAAGTGAAATCAATAAACAAAATAGCACCAGAGATAAAATTTTGCGAAATACTCCTCTCAGAACCCCTCTTGAAAATAGACTCAACTTCTTTTTCTTTCTTTCTTTCTTTTTTTTTTTTTTTTTTTTGGGGGGGGGGGTCTCAAATTGAAGAACGAATAGTATAAGAGTTTATAGTTCATTTCTTAATTTACTTTTTAAATTTACTTATTTCTGTACTTTGTTAAAATTTTTATTTTTATTTTTTTCCCCCCTAAATTAAATAAAATTAGTATCGCCCAGTAATCGAATCTCGACCACCTTTTTTGAGTAAGCACAGCGCCGTGTTAATTCACCCACACTTTCACCGGCCCCGACATGATCGTAAGTTTCAGGCTTTATCAATACACAGCAGAATGAAGGCCTCGCCTAGGTGAATCTGACCTGTTTCTACAATTCTTCTCCATTCTGTTTTTCCAAACTTCACAATTTGATCGCTCCAACGACACAGTGGTACCTTCCTCGGTCTTTTCTTATCTTTCAGAATGCAAAATACGACTTTGATGTCTGCCTATCATTATTTCTTCTCGCAAGGTGACTCCATTTTAAATTCTTAACTCCAGAAATAACATCCTTAACTTTGGTTTGCTTAATTATCCAAGTGTTTGGCTTTCTGTCTCTTCAGGTGAATCCTAACATGTTTCACTACATGCATCTCTGAGTTGTTTGATGTTTTTGTATTGTTTTATATGTTAATGTCCAAGTTTCTGAAAGCATAAGTTAAAACAGGCGAAATGCACTGATCAAAAACTTTTCTTTTCAAAGAAATTGGGAGATCGCTTTTGAATATAGCGCTATTTCTTCAGAATGCTCTCCACGCAAGTTTAACTCGGCTGTTAATTTCTTTCATGGTGCCCTCTATTCATCGGAAGGACTTGTCTCAGATATGTAGAACAGCATACCGTTTTTAACTTATCCATATCAATAGTGATTCATATTAATCCATACCTTCAGTGAAGAAACAAAGGAATTTGCCATAATTTTTGTCTTACTGAGGCACTGTGGGTCATTTTCAATCCACCGAGTTTGCTTTCTTTGTTTAATTCCTGAAGCATTTCTTACAAATCCTCAGATGACGAGGTAAGCAGTATACTTCTCGTAAACTCTCGTCTTCTCGTAAACTAAGGTCGAGTGAATCTACTCTCAAAAGCTGATAGACGGGAGGTGCCGGGTTCGATCTTATAGGTTGCACCCGTTGGTCTAACCACTCGGCATTTTCTGTGCTCTTCTCCAAACCTGGCGCAAATGCGGGTGAGGATCATTTAAAAAAACCTGCTGGAGGGCATTTACATCCTTAGGCCCAGACACCTATGCCTATAATATTCAACTGGCCTTAATCCCCAACGCCAACACCTCATAAACGAAATTTTGCTAACACACCATACCCACGATCAGAGAAGTAGTCATTTTCCAAAAATGGGTGTATTATGTTTAGAATATATCAAAAAGTATAAATTCATCGAAACTCGGAATTCATTGAAAACTTTCAGGAAGCAATATTTTCTTCTACAACATATTATTTAGCTTATTCAATAACGACTTATTGGCGTTTAGTGTATGAGCCAAAACCACAAGTAACTGTTCTAAATGAAATGCGGGTTTTATGAAATTTGGGGACAAGAACTAAATACAGAAAATCTTGACTGTTTTGTTTTAATTTTAATTTCTTATAAAATGCCTTTAATTTATTACTGATTTCTTGTTTTTTTTTTTTTTTTTTTTTTTTTGTTTAAGGAGAATAAAATTCTCCTTAACATAGCTATCATAAAGTCTTTGAGCATAATGTTTTTTACATATGATTGCAAAATTTCTGTTAGATTTGTCGATATATAAAATTATAAATTTAGCTTGTCATTTTTTAATTGAAGTTTTTAAATCTGCATAAATATTATTTTTGAAATCCCATCATAATTTTTTATATAAATATCTTTCAAATCTCTCTGTATATGATACCTCCACTAGTTGAATACTCAATAGGTAATCTGTATCTAAAAGCCATTTTCGATATGAAAAAATCGATATTTTTTGTAAATTCTTTCATGAACTATCTTTCTAGACAAGATTCCTTTTAATCTGTACTTTGTACCGTATTTCATTTATTTCTGCAGAAAAGTATTCGGAACTATATCCAAATCTCTATTAAGAAGATATCCATAATCTTCATAAACGTATCTGAGATATTTAGTTTCTTGACAATAGCATACGCTTTTTTTCTGTGCCCCCTCTGAAATTCTTTGCGAAATTATTGTAATTATGTCGTTTTACTTATGTATTTATCATATTTAAAAGCCTTAACTATATATATATATATATATATATATATATGGCAATATTGTTGCATTTATTTATTATAGTGTTAAAGTTAACTTTTTCATAATGTTGACCAACATAATCCAACACTAAGTAAATTATATTGTTTGATTTTATTTCTCTCTTTTTTTTTTAATAGTTCATTAAAAATTGTTTTCTCATTCTATATTTTAATAAATTTAAACTCATGTCAACTGCTATAGTTCCGATTTTTTCACTAGAATTCAACCCATGATATAAATCTATCAATTGTGTTTTTCTTACATAGAAAATTATGTTCTTAATTAAAATTTTATCGCTATATTTATCTTTATCGATTAAATTAATGATCTTTTAGAAATTCTTTACTTATTTCTAACTTTAAAATGTTGAACGTTAGATATAGATTCACAGTTCTTCCAGTGGTTTAACTTATCATAAATTGAATCGCAGATGTCCATCCTTCTAGATTCATTTAAATCGTCCTCCCCCCCTGTTTTGCAAAATGTCAAATTTCCAGATGTTGGTCTTCCTTATTTAGTTTATTAAATCTAATATTAATTCCGTAGGAAATCTCACCTATATATACTATATTAATATGATTTCTTTCACGGTGAAAATATTTTGAAATATAATAATCAGCAGGCGTGTAAATATTGAACTAAAATAAAAAAAAAATAATTACAAGATAAAAAGAACTTTTTATAAACCATGTTTTAAAATTTTCTGTTGAATCATATAAACGTTAACGAAGTCAGCGGGGATCCGAAATAATTGACTAAAAGTATTAAAAAAATGCATTGTCACCGTGTTCTGAGCTATTCTGAAAATTTCAAATGTCTTGCTAATCGGGAAGTTATATGATTGTTGAATCATAAAAACGCTACCGAAGGCAGTGCGGACCCGAAACAATTGACTAAAAGTATTATGAAATATGCCTTGTCACCGTGTCCTGAGCTATTCTGAAAGTTCCAAATGTCTAGTTAGTCGGAAAGTTATATGATTGTTAAATCATATAAACGCTACCGAAGGCAACAGGGACCCGAAACAACTGGCTAAAAATATTTAAAACGTGCATTGTCATCGTGTTCTAATTTATTCTAAAAGTTTCAAATGTCTAGCTAGTCGTGAAGTTATATGATTGTTGAATCATATAAACGCTACCGAAGGCAGCGGGGTTATCGTTGTAGGATTCTTTAAGGCCGATTGACTCCTTATGTGGCCTAGGCCTATGGGGGGGAGGGAATGCCTTCCGTGGAAGGTCTTTCTAAGAGGTCCTAGCCCGTAGGACCCCTTAGATCCTACGGGCTAGGACCCCTAAGAAAGATCCCCACGATGGAAGGCAACGGGGACCCAAAAACATTGGATAAGTATTTAAAAATTTGCATTGTCTTCTTTTACTGAGCTTTTTTAAAAGTTTCAAATTTCTAGCTAGTCGGGAAGTTATGTGATTGTTGAATCATATAAACGCTACTGAAGGTAGCGGGGACCCAAAACAATTGTCTAAAACTATTTAAAAAAAAAAAAAAAATGCATTGCCACGATGTTCTCAGCTATTCTGAAAGTTTTAAATGTCTAGCTAATCGGGAAGTTAATTAAAACTCGATTGCAAGATTTGTACTGGACTAACAAATAAGAATCGATGTTAATAAAAACGTAATAATTGTATATTTATCAAATAGTAATTGTATAACGAAGAATAAAATCAAAAGCAAATGTCACGAATAATAATAATAATTTTAAATTGTAACAAATATTTTGCTTTGAAAGACCATATGATTCTTCAACAAGTGATAAAAAAGAAGGTCTGCTATCACACTGTAATTATGCTTTATTATTATTATTGGTGAAAAACGGCGCCTAATTATTTTGACTGAAAAGTATTTTTATTATTAATAAGAGTAGGTTTCTAATTTATATTGTTGTTGTATAAAGTTCGTATCATTTAATAGAAAATATTATATTTCAGTCCAGTGTACCTGCATTAAAAATTACAATTTACATAAAAGATAAAACAGTTATGTTTAGTTTAACTCGATGTTTTAAACTCCAATCCATTAATCAAATGAAAATTTTGCCATACAATGATTTCAGTGTGTTTACGCATTATACTATAACCAACAAAAGGTCTTACTTAAAAATATAACAATATATATATATATATATATATATATATAAATACATACAAAAAAAAAAAAAAAAAAAAAAAAGCGAATAGGATTTGTTGGATTAAAAAATTATTATTATTATTATTTCAATTTAAAACCTTTTTCACTGCACTTTTATCCAGCAGAAATAATTCTTTCGATTTGAATAAAAGTTTTAATTTAAATTCTAGAATATTTTTAAAAGAGAGAGAGAGGAACTCTTCAATTAAGATATATTCTGTTTATTAAATAAGTTTCTCTGTTGAAAAAAATATAACGATAATTTATGAAGTTAGAGATTTACAAAAATATTTGTAATATTAGAAGTAATTTGTAAGAATTACAAGAATTACTCAAATCGAAAACATAATCTATAGCAATTTTATGAAAGACACACATTTTCAAAAAAAATCACAGCAAGAGACTTAGCAGCTTTGAAGATATCCACAAAAATTCCTAACCCTCTTCTACATACAAAGGGGTGTGTCATTTGACAGTTTACAAATTACATACGACACATGTTTTCAGCTTCTACAATACGAATACACAGGGGAATTTCTCACTTCTCTATAGACTCTAGCACAGAATACTATATAATAACTTGTCTGTGGACTCTAGCGCCTGAAGCTTTCTTACCAAACGAAATCCCTACATCTATATCCCTACATACCATAAATCCGTGTGAAGAAAAGAGGATAATAGATAATTGCGATTTAGAAACAGCAGCGCCATCTATGTCACACACTTCACACACACATCCGTACATTATAAACAAACCGAGGACCACCAAAAAAATATATGAGGATCTTTGTATGGCATAGTAGATTACGAATATGGGTCGATTTCGTTCCGAGGTCCGGCAAAACGGTCCTCGCAACGAAATTGGTCCTCGCAGTGTTGGTGTGTAAACAGACAGTGGTCCTCGCATGGTAGGGTAAACGAACGCACACACACACACACACACACACACAGACAAACATTTTCTAAAAATGATCAAATCGTATTCTAGGCCTTTCAAAACGTGTAAATCCATCGAAAACGGAAAGCAAAATTTTTTACGAATCCAATACTTTCTTCTATTGAATAGAGAATAACGTAATAAAATAAAATAACTCTGTTATGGCTTTATTATCCCAATGATATTTACAATTTTACTTTATTCTGTATGTATATATAGAAAAAGTATTGGATTCGTGAAAATTTTCGAACTCCAGTTTTCAATGGATTTACATGTTTTTGGATGTCCTGAACACGATTTGACTGTTTTTAGAAAATGTCTGTCTGTCTGTCAGTTTGTGTGTGTGTGCATCACAAATTTTGTGGACGCTGTAACTCACGAGCCAAAAAACGAAATTTAACCAAACTCGGTATTTAGTTGAACCGTGACATAAACTGGTGCTGATTAGATTTGTGGAACAATTGCTCAATAGGTGGTGCTGTGATCGCATTTTTTCTAAATTTTTAACATTATTTATTTATTGAGTTTATTATTGAGTTTATTTATTGAGTTTATTTATTATTTATTTATTGAGTTATTTTGAACGTGTGATTGTAAAATTAATATGAATTATTTATATTAGTAATAGTTAATATGAAAAAAAAAATTGTGCATGTTGCAGCATAGCTTCACCCTCTGGAAGGGGAGTTAACCCCCCCCCCCCGGGGGGGGAGTAAATTTTCAATATGGGTGTTTTGTTTCGAAAGACTTCATCATTACCTTTAAAATAAATGGTTTAAGTATAAATCTGTGATAAATTAAAACAAAGTTATAGATTTTTTTTTTATCTTTTAATGAAAAAAATTAGAAAAAAATCTTATTTCTTTTGATATTGGCAAAAAAATTTACTTTCTTTCGGCATGTAGTGATATAATTCTTTCAGATAAAAATCATCTGCATTTATAATAAAAAATAATTTAATAATTTAATAAAAAAATTATGTTCAATGAATGTTGTGTAAATTATATAGAAGAAATTCATGTGGTGGCCACATCATACTAGTTATGTATGCGAATGGAATTCAGTTGTATAAAAACGAAATGCAAATATCTTTTTTACTTTCTTCTATATGCAATAGAAGAAAGTATGGGATTCGTAAAAATTTTCGACTTCCGGTTTTCGAAGGATTTATACGTTTTGGGAGGTCTAAGAACATGAATTTACAATTTTTAGAAAACGTGTGTGTGAGAGAGAGAGAGAGAGACAAAAATTTTGTGGCAACTTTATCTCCGAAACCACTACTCAGAATTGTATATAAATTCGTATATAGATGCACCTTGACCTAAATTAGGGCCTATCAACTTTTGGTGTCACTGCTCAACAGGTGGCGCTGCAATACAGTGATTTCCTCAATTTAAGGGGAGGCTATATCACAGGTTTTATTGCGTATGTTCAAACAAAACTTCATATGTAAGAAGGTCATTATGGTACATTATGCTGATTCAAGTTAAATGCTTATCGTCCAACAGATGGCGCTGCTATACTGCAATATAAGGAAGGCTATATCTCAGGAATCACTGTACAGATTTGAATATAAATTTATATGTAGATGTACATTGACATATATTAGTATCTGTCAACTTTTGGTGTCAACCGCTCAACATGCACACGCAGCGATTTCTGCAATTTAAGAAAAGGCTATATCTCAGGTTTTATTGGGTATACGTATAATTAAACAAAACTTGATATGTGAGAAGACCATTATGAGACATTATGCCGATTCAATTTGGATGTATATCTACCAATAGGTTACGCTGCTATAGTGCAGTTTTTTAGATTGATGTAAGATGAAAATCGCCTGCATTTATCGTAATGGGAGATTTTAATAAATAATGCTTATCGGCCAACAGGTGGCGCTGCTAAAAAAGCGATTTCCGCAATTTAAGGGAAGGCTATATCTCAGGAACTAATGCACAGAATTGCATAAAAATTTATCTGTAGTTGAATCTTCACATAAATTAGTTTCTATCAATTTTTGATGTCAGCCGCTCAACAGCTGCCGCTGCCACACAGAGATTTCTGTAATTTAAGAAAAGAGTATATCTCAGGTTCTATGGCGTATAATCAAACAAAACTTGATATGTGAAGAGGACATTATGAGACATTACGCTGATTGAAGTTGGATGCTTATAGACCAATAGATGGCGCTTCTATACTGAAAATTTCATCGATAACGGGAAGACTATATCTAAACTTGTATGAGATATGAGATAACCATTATAAATACGCATTTTTAAATATTTATTTATAGGCAATAAAACTGTCCTTATTTGGATATTTGGTTTTAGTTTTCTCCAAGATAAAAATCATTTGCATTCTTCATGATAGATAATTTTAATGAACAATAGTTTTAATAAATTATTTGCCCTTAGTAAATTTGTATAGGAAAAATATAGAAGAAAGTATTGTGGTGGCCACAATATACTAGTTTAATTATTGTGTGCTCTTAAAAAACTGAAAATTTCATGTGAACTGGGGAAGGGGACTACCGGATATCCGATGATATATCCGGCCGGATATCCGGATCCGGCAAAGTAAAAAAATATCCGGAATGCCGGATATCCGTATCTGGTTATCCGGCAAAATCCATATCCGGTCCATCCCTAATATATATATATATATATATATATGTATGCAATTTAATTCAATTTTAACAAACATATATTAAGCTATAGTCATATGGAAATTGGTAAAGGATGGATAATAGCAGCGTTATTTGATGACTGGTATACACTTAATGTAGTGCAGTCTTACTTTTAGTTCCCTTCGTACTAAAAATATGGAAATTTGGTATATGGCAGAAATATGGTATATATTCTTCTATGCATATTTTGAGAAGTGAAGAATTCAAAAATCAAAGAGTCAATGTGGTACCCTTATGTAGGTATTTTATCTATCTATTTATTTATTTTTAAAATTAGTTTTCAGTTATTTTGTTAAATAGTTGGTTCTTAATTAATTATCGAGCGTATTACTCGAATCGATATCCGGTTATCAACCAAACGACATTTTCTATATCGAGGAGTGCTGACTTATCTACAAGTTTTTAACAGATAAAACCTACTTATTGAAGTGAAGACTGTCATGGAGGTAAAGGCAGTAAATAACGATTAACACTATTAGTAAGTGTCGATATGTATGGCCCAGAGAAATGGTCTCTTTTGGTTATCGAAAATTCAAAGAATGCCAGTTGTTTCAAGAATGTAAAATCGCTGTATTGTGAATATGAAAACAACTAAAAATCGTAGATCACGATTACAATTTAAGTTGCCTATTTAAAGAGATTGCATACATCATCGTTGTTGGCAATTCCGCTGTCCATTCCAAAGAAATTACGCATATTCTATCACCCAAATGTGCATCCACTTAGCAGCTAATGGATCAAGGTGTGATAAAGGTATTTAAACAGCATTATAAATAACAGCATGTGAAACGTATGCTGCAACAACTGGAAAATAATAAATAAATATTTTAGAATATATTCATTTTATCGTATCGGCATGAGAAGTAATAATACCCTCTGCAATTCCCAATAATTTTCGAATATAAGGATTCTGGGTACAGGAATCAACAGAAAAAACCAAACTATATGATGAAGCTGAATTCTCAGATGGAAAAAACAAGATGAATATATTGATGACTGGATAAACTTGAAAAAAAAAAAAGAATTTCACTGCATCGTTTTACGAGTAAGAGTCTGCAGATGATGAGGTATCTATCATGTGAAATAATTACCGTAAATTTTATTGGTGAGAATAGTGAAGAGGATTATGAAAAAAAGAGTGAAACTGATGAAGGTGATATTAAAGTGCCAAGTTATTCAGATGTTGTAAACGTATTGGAATTTTTTTTTGTTGTTGTTTTATCAAAAGCTTTTAAAATGTTTCAGAAGAAGCATTCAAAAACGTAAGATAGTTGGACTGCTTGCAATTACCGATTTCTAAGAAAAAGCGGAAACAAAAGACTGTACATGATTTGATTTTTTTCTGTAAAAAGAATATCAATGAATATTAAAGAAGAATATTTTGTCAACAAATATATATTAAAAAAAAAAAAAAAAAAAAAGAAAGGAAAAGTGGTACATATATTAATTATGATTTATTATCTATTTTCTTATATGGGTAAATTATATAGTTAAATTCATTTTTCTTATATAATAATATATGTACACTCAATAATGTAAATATTTACTTGAATAATTCATACTGAAAATTATAATTTGTTTATATTATTATTATTATTATTATTAGTCTTCCCGTTTAAGAAGTTTCCTTGTTATTTTTTTTATTCCACTCCCTTCGAAATCGTCTTAAGCGGGTTAATTTTGTATAATATATATATATATATATATATATATATAGATAGATAGATATAGATGTATATAGATATACATACGTATAAAATAAATGTTGAAAATTAGTAAAAATAAAACTTGCTTTTAAAATAAAACTTGAAACAGAGTATTTATAAATCAATGCATAAATGCAACAAAAGGAAATATAAAACCGTAGCAAATAAACAAACTGATAATAAATGCAAATTAATCCCAAAACACATGGGAGCCTTCTTGAGGGGAGCACTCCCATTTTCTTCAGAAACTTCTCCTTTTCCATTTTCTACCTGGGCGGGGGATCCTCTGAAGAAGACCCCCATGTGTTTTTGGATTAATTTGAATTTATTATCGGTTTGTTTATATATATATATATATATATATATATAAAGTCAGCGCCGGCATTAGCCGATTTGTAAAGAAACAAAAATGCAGTGGTAGTGTTCGTAGAGAAAGAAAAAGTATGCAGTAGATATCAGTATAGTTTAGCATGTTTACCACGGGAGGTAAAACCAAAGAACTCTCAATACGTGAAGATGGGACTGCTTCGTAGACGTAATGTAAATCCAAGGTCTCTTGATTACTTTACTATAAGGTTGAGCCAGACCGAAGTCGCTCTGCTATTGGTTAATTCCATAGCGTCATCGTGGAATCAACTCTGTCTACGCGTATTCACGGAAAAAAAAAAAAAAAAAGAAAGAAAGAAAGAAAGCGAAGTAAAAGAGATTAAAAATATTTTTTATATCATTTAATATGATGATAACACATTATTTTTTTTTAAGATTCATTACCTCTAAACCAGTGAATAAATGTATATATTATCGTATCGTTATTGTTTGTTATTGTTTGCATAAGAATAAATTAGGATACGAATTCGTATATTTTTTGAAAGAATATTTTCATTCACCCCATTTTAATTATTTCTTAAAAAAAAAAAAAAAAAGTTTATTACATTTAGTTTTAAAACCATTAACTAAATAATTGCTGAAAGAGAAATTAAAAGGTTTAATCTGAAATTTTCCTTCAGTGTATTTGCATATTGAATTGACAAGATGCTACTTTTAACACAGATTACGTTTAGACATTTATATTTTGATACAGATTTATTTATAATTGAATATATTTCAATTTCTATAACAAGAAAAATTACATCCAGAATAATAAATGCATTAAATACAATGATTTTTTTAACTACAAAAACGTATAATATATAGGAAAGATGAAATACTATATACAGAAAATATGAAATCACAAAAACATTAGTTAATATAAACTTAAGTAAAATAGAGGATTTAGAATTTATTTCACATTTTAGACTTGAAATTAAATTTTGTGTGACAAAATAAAATGAATGCATCTTAAATATATATATATATATACCTGTACATTTTTTTTTTTTTTTTTTTTTTTTGAGTGAAGAGGAGTAGAAATTTTATCTCATTAATAAAAATTATTAGTTACCAAAACAACAATGATGAAATCCTTATTAACTATACTTTATAAATGTATTTTCTCACTAGTTAAAATTCTTGACTATATTTATATTTGCTACATTAACTAATTAAATGCTACAAAGTAAAAGAAGAGAAAGCATGTAATTATCAAAAATTAAGTTCAACTGAATTTTTGTCAACCATTTAAAATTTGGGGAAGTAAACAGTTTTAACACTGAATTATAATGAGGTGTAAAAAATCACTGTCATCAGTGCATAATTTAATACTTAAAAGTTATTTTAATTACCAAAATGTTTTACAAGGTTAGACTAAAAACAGCTGAATATTAATAGAAAATTCAACTTCAAAGTTCTTTAAGTAAAATATTAAATTTGTGCAACAAAAGTGAAAATTGTCATATAAACTTTGACTAAACACAGAATTCTCTTGTTGCATTATTCATAAAATTTCCGATCGAAAAGTATATCAAATGAGGATGAAATAGGGAAAAAAAAAAAGAAAATAATAAAAAAAAATAAATCGTTATTTTCAAAATGGAACAAAAAGTCAGATTTTATACAGTTAAAGTTATTAAAGAAAATACCTTTTAAACAGCATTCATTTTCTTGAAGCTTGCCACTTGAGATATTTTTGTTTCTCAGCTTTCTCAATTTTTGCAGTTTCATTCATAAGTCGCAGTTGCATTAAATAGCAAAAGGTGTGGATTGAAAAGTGCAAAAGAAAGGATTGTTTCAATCCTAAAACAGGAAGAATTTGTTCGCAGCATTTCAGTGCTGATAGTTATGTATATTCGAGATTTGAAGTCTGAGTCACTCGGCTTATCTCCGAAAAAACGTTTGAAACCAGATGTTGTACCAACACTGAACCTTCCCAGTTATAAGAACAACCAGAGCTGTGAGTTAGATGATGTTGCTGATCCCTGTAATGACACAAACTGCAACCCTGCAGCCAACAGACATGAAGCACGTGAAATTAGAATAAGAGCCCTCGAGTCCATAAAGAATGTATCACCCCCCTTCTCCCCCCCCCCAAAAAAAAAAAAAAAAAATGGATAAATTGTTTCTACAGAGGATCTTCCAAGTACTTCAACTGAGGAACAAGATTTACTGAAGCGCATTAGCTTATTGAAGAAACAGAATGAAAAATTAATTCTTGAAAACAATAAATTAAAGTCACAATATGACTCAAGTACTAAGAAGTTGGCATTGACACGTAAAGAGATACAAAATTTTGTGAAAAAAAATAATGAGTTAGAGGTATCACAAAAAATAAATCGATTTCTTAGTAAAGTTTTTACTAAAAATCGGATACGTTGTTTGCTGACAGAAAAAAAAAAAAAAAAAAAAAAAATCTGTTATATAGGATAAGATGGATATATGTTAGGTTATAACTTTGCGTTCAGTTTCATGCAAGTGATACAGTTTTTTGAGGGATAGCATGGGATTCCTTTACCTGGAATTAACACACTAAGACGTTGGATAAATCAGTCATTTAAATGTCGTCCAGGCATATTATATGATGCCACTGATATCATGAAAACACAGGGAAAGAGATTCAAAGATTTAGAAAAAGTCTGTGTAATTTCATTTGATGAAATGAACGTAGATGCAAGAATGACTTATGATGAGGAAGAAGATAGAATTATTGGACCTCACAGCAATGTGCTAGTGGATATGGTGCGTGGCCTCTTTTCAAACTGGAAGCAGCCAATATATTTTGATGTTTCTATGACAGCTGCTACTTTAAAGGGCATTACTTTAAGTTTGGAAAGAATTGAACATTTTGAATTCTAGAGTACAAATAGGTGATCGACTAGTTGCATGTGGTTTCGGTGTCCATTTCAGTGTGCAAGAAAGTATCTTACGAAAATTTTATGCCAAGGTATGAGAAAATTTTTGGTTCGAGAAAATTTTTATCTACCTTTTCAAAACGGGATATTTACAACAATTCGTTCATTACTGGGACTGTACAGTAATCTGCAGAGAACAAGAAATGTAAAATATAGTCTTATCTCACGTCTAAATCAGTTTTGTATGTCTTACAAGGGGATACTGAGCACCCAGGCATTTCAAAGATTGAAAAACAACAAACTTCATGAAACAAAATAAGTAACGATGAAATATAACAAACTTAACAAAAAACAATAAAAATTATCAAATTTAAAAAGAAAATAATTATATATAAAGCTTTGAAAAAAGCTGTTATCTTAATAAAAGTACGAAACCAAACGCACATGTGCTACAAAAAAAATTTAAACAAACATATTTGATTCCACAAGTTGGATAGAATACGACGTCGTATGCGCAGCCGATTTGGCACCCCTCGGATGTAAATCCACGGGAACCGGCGAAAGAGTGTATATAGCTATGCTGTAAAGTGAATATACAAGGGTAAATAGGCGAAAGGGCGCTTTTCGCCGTTTCGACAAAAACGATAATTATCAAAATCTAGTAGATTAGTGACAGCAGAAAACGTAGGAGGATTATCGCTCATGTTTAGAGCCCCTTAAATAAATAATAGACCGACGCATCACCGCCATTTTTTACCTCGTAAGAGGACAGCATTTCCGCTTGGCGATTTTATCGCTTCACTGGCGGTTTTAAGAATTTTTTATCTAAAAATAAAATTGGCCAAAAATGATAAGCAACACAAGTGTAATCTGTTTCTGTTTCTTAAATAATTCATAACATTTGAAAGGGGGGGGGGGGGGAGAAAGAGCGTAACATTTAAAATTGGAAAGTTTTTTTTTTATTAATTTTCTTTTCTCTTCCTCGTATATATATATGATGGAGAAAGTATTACTTTTAAGTTAAATTTTTAAAATTGAGTGTTTTTCACATTTACACGTTTTAAAGTCTCCTGAATCCGAAAATCATGTTTTTAGCGGTTAGTCTGTGTGAAGAACAGGTAGTAGCAGAAAGTCTAAAATCGGTATTCTCAATGTCTATCATATAGGGATAACACATTATGCTTTTCGTTGAGATCAAAGAAATATTTCGTGTACAGTAACATCTTAGAGAATTCCAATACATTACGTCTATGGAGTAATTTCTGATAAGCACATTAGATGTCTGTACGGGTCATATTTACGGGCCGGGTTCGGGCCGAATTTTTTAATTTGCTGTCGGGCCGGGCCGGGCTCGGACTCATTTTTTTTTGTGTATACTCAGGCCAGGCCATGAGAAAATTTTTTATGGGTCGTTTCGGCCTGAATCTTTTTCTAGCTTCCTCGTTAATCAACGAAAAAGGAAAATGATAAAATCTTCAGTCATTTATTTTACATAATTTTACAGGCTGGTATGTCATATATATATATATATATATATATATATATAAAGTCTGTAACGTCAATTTAAAGTCTGTAACGTCTATCAGTCTGTTCGCGATCTGATTTTCTGCAAATATTTTTAGCATGTCTCGAAATTAATATATTTTATTTAAAGTAATATTAGATGGTTTCCTATTCAAAATAGAATGCTTGCCACTACTAGTTTGGCACATGTACAAACAAAAGAAATTAAATACATTACTATGTGCCCTTACTGTGTATGTTACTTTATGTCCTATAGTCTGTAGAGTTTAGGTGGTATGAAGCGATGAAAGCTATAAAAATCATTCCGCTTTAACTTTTTATCTAAGGATCCTTTTTCTTTTCCCCAGGTCAATGGGTAAAAGTATCATCATTTTTAGCATGTGCAAAAGCAGCTTTTTAATTAAATATGGTTAGATTAGCATTAAAGTTTTGTTTACTGGATCACATGAAAGATTCGGATACATTACAGTATATAAGAGGAAATGCTTTAAAGTGCATTTTTAGTAGTATTAATCATTTTATACACCTTCCTATATTTTTTGATGAATGCTAATATTTTTTATTTGACTTTCTGTCAGTCTTTCTGCCTTCTGTATGTCTGTAATAATGAACTTCTGTTTTTTATAATTATCTTGTAATTATTGAACAGTTGTGTTAAAGAACATTCTATTGCTTAGCTATATAAAACTTCTACAAAACACATAAAATTGTTTTTCATAAAAAAACATGATTTTTTTTTTTTTTTTTTTTTTTTGCATATTTATGAATCGGGCCGTGTCGGGACTGATTTTATCGTTTTTTGTCCGGCCCGGGTTGGACCGTACACTGGTAAAAATAAACGGCTCGGACTTTTTCGGCTAGGCCCTGATTTTTCGATTTCGTACTGGGCCGGGCCTCAAACAGCCCTCTAAAGCACAGTGTAACATGTCTAGGTTGTCTTAAACAAAACGAAATGAATAAATAAATAAATAAAAATAGAGAAAACATGCATAAAACCACGTTTTTCGTTGATTGTGATATGGAAATGCTTCATCATTTGTTTACAGGGCTACCAAAAGTATTTGGATATATTGGGGTTATACTAGGAAATTGCTAGTATTGTAATTCATTTTGTGTTAGATGTTTTTCATATAAAACTAAATATAAATACACAATATTGTTTATAGTTCTTATTATATTGTTCATAGACAATATACAGGGCTACCCAAAATTGAGCTAAATCGTTCTATTGAATGTAATTTATGGAAGTACTTTGCTACATTAACTATGTCAGCGAACTGCTCAGCAAGGTAAATTAATTTTTCCTGCCCACACTGTAAACAAAGAATTCTTTAAAGCTCTATTTCCATTTTTATTTATTTACTTATTTATTTATTTTTTAAGTATAATAACACGATTTGAGTTGCCTTGGTAACGAAAGTCCAATTTTTAGCGGTTGATGTGTATGCATATTTGTTATCAGCATACAAATAACTGAAAAAAGTCATTTTTTTTTTTTTTTTTTTTTTTTTAAATTTACATTAGGTTGTCACTTGAAAAATTTGATCAAGATTAAAAATTTTGAAGGCGAATTAATAACAGCCTTGATTCTAAAAAAATAAATAAATAAATAAATAAATAAATAAAATAAATATGTGCACTGTAGTTGAAAGGGAGTTGAGGGGGGGGGGGTTGCAGTAAAAAACGAAAAAAGCTTTATTTTCTTTAAAGGAACTAGAATGAATTTGATAAATATTTAAAGAAGTGTGTTTTTTAGGTGACAATTAGATTTTAAATAACCTCATTTTCAGGATAATTGGCGTTCACTGACAACCTGCACTCCCCCGGGGAAAATACAACAGAAACCTGATTTCGTTAAAAATAAAAGGAACGATTTTGAAAAAAAAATAAGGGGGGAGGGTGTAAATGCCTTTTGAGTTGAAAAATCGATTTGTCTTATCTTCTTCTTCTGGATTATTACAGTCGCTGGTGACCCGTGCTTCGGCGGGAAGAAAATATAATAGAACCCTGTTTATTTAGGAATCTGCTCAAACGATTTAAAAACAAATTTAGAATTCGGGGTTTGAGATGATAATTCGATATGAATGTTCCTGATCTCCAGGAGAATTAGCTTTTACTGTTATCCTTCGGTTCATCCAGGGCAAAGAAATAAGAAATGGAAAAAAAAAAAAAAAAACTAATAGTCCTCCATTCTAAACTAAATCCTGCTTTTAACAGAATTTCATCAAAATCATTTTTATTTTATTTATTTATTTATTTATTTTGAAAAGGAAAGAAAAGAAATAAATAATAATCACTATCAAAACAAACGATATCGAAAAGGTTTTTTTTTTTTTTTTTTTTTTTTTTTAAATAATTTTGAATAAGGAAATAAAAAGTGCGCATGAAAAAAGAAAAAAAAAAAAAAGAAAGAAACAACATAATTAAGTTTATATTTGAGTTAGTAATTTAAGGATGCCATTGATATAGTAACTAAAAAAAAAAAAAAAAAAAAAAAAACTATGTTCTAATAAATGTCTACTCATACACAGACGATTTTTTACATTCTAAAGTGGTTCAGCGACTTCTAACTGTTGCCGGCATTTTCGTTGGAAGGAATAGTTTGTTCCTTCGGTGCAACTTGCACATTAGTCCCGTCAGTTACAACTTTTTTTTTTTTTCATACTACTGTTTTATATCGCTTTCATAACAAATCTTTAAAAAAAAATATATATATACATATATATATATATATATATATATATATATATATATATATATATATATATATATATATGTATATGTATGAGGTATATATTGTTTTAAAATAGTATTACGAGTCATTTTTATTATGTAAATTTCAATTACTTTTAATTCACGCAATTTAATAATAAAGGTAAAAAAAAATCAAATGTTTAAAATTTTCCATAAATCAGTATTTAGATCCTTTGTGATTACCCATTTATTAGCTAAAAGTATTATTAAGAGATAAATAATAAATTAAAAATAAACTCATGGATTTCGTTTTACTTAAAAATTATGTTTAAAATTTCTGTTTATGTAAAACTAGTTGTGATCTGCACTATATTCTGTAACTTAAACGTAAAATTTAATTTTTAGTTGTTCTAAAGTTTAATGCATAACTAGGTTCACACTGCAAACACACTAATAAAATATAACACTGTAATTAATTTAATTACTAATAAGGTTGTATATACATTTTTACATCGTTCTTTTTTTTTAATAGTCCTCTTGAAGTATTTAATTTTTACTTTCTTCTGTATAGATAAGAATAATAAATCCATATACGTAAAAGAAAATTGTATTCTTTAAAAAATTTTAATCTAAGATGTATGTGTTACCTAAATTTTGTGGGCACTGTATCTCAAGAAACAATGGACAAAATTATAAATAATTACATATTTGTTTGGACCTTGATATTAATTGGTGCTGATTAATTTTGGTGTATATTGGTCAACAGGTGTTGCTATGTTGCAATTTTCCTCATTTACAATGCTATAACTCAGCTTCTATAACGTATAAGTGCTCCAAACTTGAAATATAAGATGGATATCTTGAAAAAAAAATGTTTATAAATATGAGTGTATATCGACCGTTAGGTGGCACTGCTATAAATGTCTGTAATTTTCCACATTCCTTTATCTCAACACCTATTACTTAAAATTACACTAAACAGTAGGTATATTTAAAACGTTTGCTGTGAGAAGCTATGTTAATTAATTTTTTTGTGCATTTAATTAATAGGTGGTACGTGGTACTGTACTGTTATTTGAACAGATATAGGAAAAAAATTGTAATGGATACAGCGTACTAGAATGATAAATTTTACATGAATTTCATAAGTCTTAAATAATGAGAACATATATTAAGGATTAAAATAATAATTTAAACTCTGCTAAAAAGAAAAAAAAAAAATGCACACTCCCCTTTGACAATTCAGAACACATATTTACAATATTTTGAGGATTATAGTATAAATACATATTTTTCTAAATTCCCTAAATTGCTTTACAAGACATTGTACATTGACTAATCTGTTTGCTTCATCTTTTAAATGTGCATGATTATCATTATTATTATTTCCAATAAAATTGTTAATGCAGTTACTGATAGAAAATTTAAACAATGTAAACAAAAATTAAAATTTGCAATTAAAGGAAAATAAAGAAGCTACAATTTTGACAACAACAACAACAACAATAATAATAAATAAAATCTAAACTGAAATTGGGAGTGTTCCCTTCACAAAATTTATATTCATAAACAAGCATTTCAAAAACGCTTTGATTTAAGTAAATGATTAATTCAAATTTTTCTATGCCTAAAACTTGTTTTCAATATTGTATGAAATTACTGCATATGCACATACTTAGTTCAATAAAACATTGGTAGCTTAATATTATATATGTATATTTTTATATTAAACAGGAAATGGGTTGACTGCTAATGCTTAAGTTAACAGTTTTACTCGTTAGGATAGAGGATTTTCTCGATATATTTTTTTTTTCCTACAAAAATAACAGATATTTCCAAGAGTATTAATAGATTTAAAAAGGTGTACCAAAATTTTAAACTAGATTAGCACCTAAAAGCTAAAGATTCAAACACAAAATTAAAGAAGAAGAAGAAAAAATAATAATAAAACACTCACTTCATTACTAAAAAGGCTTTCTTAAGTAAATATGCTGCTTCTTCAACTTGGAAATACTAGCAGGTACACGATCCCATAACCAAAGAATATTAAAACTTTGAGCTTTTAAGGATCGTACCAGCTTGCAAGCGGTAAGCAAAATATCACTTACCTTTCAGGACTACAATGAAACTAAAAGTAGTTTCAGGCTGTGTTTAATCCATTATGATTTCACAGAAAATTGACACATTACTTTTAACAGGATAGAGGATAACGACAACTGACAAGTTCATTCAATTTCAAAATGGTGCGCATCGTGACGCTTTTAAGGTTTGCCACAGTATACTTGGCGATTTCGCAGATGGAGCGGGGGAAAACAAACCAATTGAATCTTTCCTTTAAGCATGCTTTCCATCAAAGCTAAATGCACTCTTTTGTTAGTTACGGTTTGCCTAGCCTTCCCTTCTTATCTATTAGAAGTTTTTTGGTAGAACTACAAATAGGTAATTTATTCCATACCAGATGATAACTATGTCAATATTTTTTTCGCCTCCCTTATCAGACATCTGACCATCAGCTGCTCCAGTAGAGGTGGTCGTAGTAGTTAGAAGAGGTCAAAGTAGTCAGAAAATAAATAAATAACACATTTTAAAGTTATTTCATACCGATCCAAACAAGTTGTATGGGAATACTTACATATTAAACAATAAAGAAAATTACCGTCAGCTACCTTGGAAATGGTGTATTATACGTCAGTCGCTAGGATGAACCTGCAAAAAATCTTAAATTATAAAGTTTATTCATACCACATTAAATTTGTATATATGATTCTTCATACATCAAATAATGGGAAAATAACAATCACCTACTTTGGTAGCGATGGGAAGACCGTCATTCGAGGCCATGAATGTACTTCGGCGTAGATAATCCGAGTGCAGTCTATCAATTTACATGGATAAACAGTCGACTTTTACCACGTTCTGAGGATTATAATTATTGTTATAATTATTGAAGCTATTAAATATATATTAATCCCAAAAGATGTACTAAATTTTAATGCTCATTTTGATGTATTAAAATGCCCAGAATCCTGCCATCAGTTATTTTATTTTTTTATTATTACGCATACAAAAGGAAGTTAAATAAAATTACAAAATATAAACATATAATTAAATGACAATAAAAATATCTTCACAATTTAATACACATTCTACCAATAAGTATTGCGACACTTTAGAATTTAGACCCTTTGTTAAATATCTAGAAAATGTCTTTAGAAATCATCTTGAAACTTTGTGAGTATAAAGAACATGTTTCATCTTATACATTTTAGAAAAAGTTTTTTTTTTTTTTTTTTTTTTTTTTTTTTTTTTTCCCTGGAGAAGAAAAGGGGAACAGTAAAAAAATTCAAAAACAATCAAAATGTTTTGAATCCCTGTAAAATATAATGCTTGAAATACGTTTTGGCTGTAGCATATGATTATAAGAATTTTTCTAATTATCTCTACTATCTTTTATGAGGTTACTGCATATATTCTTAGAGAAATAAAAGTTTATTTAATAAAAAAAAAAAAAAAAAAAAAAAAAAAAAACTTTTTTATTTATAACATGTAATATATTAGATCCAGTGAAAAGCCATCTTTAGAAAACTTAGCATAATACATTAGACATAGAATAGTCCAATCAGAGTGAAAAAATATTAAATATCTTACGGAATATGAGAACTTTTACTAAATAACTTTTAACTACGCATGCGCAAGCTTTATAAAAAATTCATTTGCATAGTTTAATAGCCAAGAGTATTGAGTTACTTATATAAAAACTCCAAACATGTATCGTTTAAATTCAAACAGTTATGAGTTATAGATATAGAATGGACAAAATTTCAGTTCCTCTCAAAATAAAAGCTGAACTATAAGGGGTTTTACCCACATTTTTATTTTGATTCAATCAATGCCCAATGGTAATGAAGTATTCGGTGACTGAAAATAAATTTTCATAAAGCCACATATAGTTTAGCAACGTTTCCTAAAACAAGCAGTGAGGGCGAGTCGAAAAAATTGGAGTCGTGCCAAATTGACCGACAGGTTGGGTCTTAGAAAACATCTAGTGATTCGGCGCTCTGTTATCGTTTATTTTATCTGAATCAGATGACTGTGACCCCTATTTTAACACTAGACTCATTGAGTCAGAGGCTTCCATGGTTTTATAAAATGTGGTCGAAGAATATCACCTTCCTTATATTTTGAGATAAACTGAAATTCTGTTCATACTATAACTCATAACTGTTTGAATTTACACGATATTTGTTTGGGGTTTCCATATAAGTAGCTCAATACTTTTGGTTACTAAATTATGCAAATGAAATTTTTTCAAGCATGCGTAGTTAAAAATTATTTAGTAAAAGTTCTCATATTTCGTAAGATATTTAACATTGTTCTATTCTGATTACAGTAAGCTGTATCTAATGTAGTATGTTAAGTTTTCTAAAAATGGTTTTGCACTAGGTTTAATACCCTACTAGTTACAATTAAAAAGTGGATTTATTTTTATTTTTATTTTTTCAATTTTTTCATGAATATCTGTGGTAGCTTCATAAAAAATTATACAGAGTATTAAACGAATCCTCATAATCACATGTTACAGCCAAACCACATTTCAAGCATTACTTTTTGCAGGATGATGAAAACACTGCCATTTTTCATCATCAACACTGCCAGTTTTTCAGTGGCCTTTTTTTCCTCTTCGGGAAAAACTTTTGCTGAAGTATTTGAGGTGTGACATATTCTTTATAAACTCCCAAACTTTCAAATTGATTTGTCAAGAATTTTTCTAGATGTTTAACAAACCGTCTAATTTCGAAAGGGTCCAAATATTTATTGATAGATAGTGCAATTAAGAATTTAATAACTGACAAATTAGTTAGAAATTTAAAAACTGATAAAAAAAATAATTATCTCTCTCTCTCTCTCTATATATATATATATATATACAGCGCAAATTCTGCAGAAAATTCAGATTCGCAACCTTCTTCTGAATTATCAGATCTATCTTATCTATTTTTTAAATTAAGATCTATGTCACTGTTCTCTTGTTTTTCTTCAATTGTTTTAATATTTTTAATGTTTTCATACATATAAAAAATACTTTATTAAAAAAAAAAAAAAAATGTTAGTTACATACTTAGTACAGACACATTTATTAATAATAATAAAAATAATAATAATTACCTGTAGAACCTTCGACGATGTTTTTATAATGCAAATGCTTGATGAAATTTAATCTCTATCAAACTATTTAAAGCAATATTTACTTTATTTTAACTCCCATCCATAATCCAGTGGTGATAATATAGTTGGATAAGAGTTACATCCATGATCCACAAATTGAAAATATTGTACATTGTGCGTAAAATTTATTGACGTATTTCTGATTTACATGTAGGAAATGTTGCACCATCAATCATTTACTTCAAAGCGAAATTATCTTTTTTTCGTTCATTTTGTATTTTTTTACCATTTATTAACTTCAATTCTTGTTTTTCGATTTCTTGTTTTTATTAACTTCGATTCTTGTTTGTTTGTTTGTTTGTTTGTTTGTGCGTTTGTCAGGGACAAATCTTGCAATCGATTTTTAACTAACTTCCCGACTAGCTAGATATTTGAAATTTTCAGGACAGCTCACAACACGGTGACAATACATTTTTCTAATAATTTTAGTCAACTATTGCAGGTCCCGCAGCCTTCGGCAACGCTTATATGATTCGACAGAAAATTTATTTAACTAACTTCCCGACTAGCTAGACATTTGAAACTTTCAGAATAGTTCAGAACACGGGGAAAATACATTTTTTTAATACCTTTAGTCAACTGTTTCGGGTTCCCGCTGCCTTCGGCAGCGTTATCAGTACAATGCTTGCAATCGAGTTTTCACTAACTCTCCGACTAGCTAGACATTTGAAACTTCCAGAATAGTTCAGAACACGGGGAAAATAAATTTTTTTAATACCTTTAGTCAACTGTTTCGGGTTCCCGCTGCCTTCGGCATCGTTATCAGTACAAAGCAAGCTTGCAATCAATTTTTCACTAACTCTCCGACTAGCTAGACATTTGAAACTTTCAGGATAGCTGAAAACACGGTGACAATACATTTTTGTAATACTTTTAGTCAACTGTTTCAGGTCCCCACTGCCTTCGGCAGCGTTTATATGATTCAACAGAAAATGTATTTAACTAACTTCTCGACTAGTTAGACATTTGAAACTTTCAGAATAGTTCAGAACACGGTGACAATGCATTTTTTTAAAAATATTTTTAACCTACTGTTCCGGGTTCCTGCTGCCTTCGGCAGCGTTACCAGTACAAAGCTTGTAATCGATTTTTCACTAACTTCTCGACTAGCTAGACATTTGAAACTTTCAGGATAGCTCAGAATACAGTGACAATACATTTTTTTTATACTTTTAGTCAACTGTTTCAGGTCCCTACTGCCTTCGTCAGCGTTTATATGATTCAACAGATAATTTCTTTATCTAACTTCCCGACTAGCTAGACATTTGAAACTTTCAGAATAGTTCAGAATACGTTGAAAATGCATTTTTTAAATATTTTTAACCAAATGTTTCGGGTTCCTGCTGCCTTCGGCAGCGTTACCAGTACAAAGCTTGAAATCGACTTTTCACTAACTTCCCGACTAGCTAGACATTTGAAACTTTTATAATAGCTCAAAACACGAGAGCAATGATTTTTTTTTTTTTTTTTTACTTTTATCCAATACCTCCGGGTTCCCGCTGCCTTCGGTAGCGTTTATATGATTCAACAGAAAATTTAAAAACATTTTATATAAAAAGATCTTTTTATCTTGTAATTATTTTTTTTTTTTCAAATATCGCAACTCTTGCTGACTTAATATCAACAATGCCTCTCAGAATATACATTTTGCAAACAAATTCTTCTATTGTACATTGCAATTATTCTATAGTATAGTCATAAGTATTAGATAACTCAGTAAATACCTTAATGTAGGTTGAGGATTTTCTTAATAAATCAAATTGCTTTTTTTGCCCTCTTCTATAAAAGGCGGGATTAAAGCCGCAACCAGTGAAAGCATGAAACCCAGAACATGATGCACAGAAATTTCGACCTAGAACTGCATATAATTTAGTTACATTCCCATACTTTTGACTATTTCCTTTTCCAAGCTCCCGTACTAATTTGTTTGAGATTTATATTTTTTCATGGTGTATCAGCATAGGAAGAGGGGAGTAAAAAATAAGTTTCAACATTTCAATATATATTTTCATGATGTCATTATATATGAAAATATATAATGACATCATATAGTTTCTTGAGCTAAGGTATTAAAGAAACCCTCCGCTTAAGAACGTATGCATATTTATACGGGAAAAATTGAAAAGAGATTAAGGATAAATTTCCTTACGTCTTGACCCGTGATTAAAAAGAGCGTAGCAATGTATTTTTAGTTATTTAATTGGTCTTTCACTTCGCGACAGCTCTTTTTGAAGGTTCGGATTACTTCTGTCTGGGGGGAAAAAGCAATTTGAACAAACTTAAATTAAAATAATAAAAATGATCTGGTGTGTAACTCACAAGAATTTCTCTTATTTAATATTTAATACTATAAATACAGATTGGAGATTAATAGGTAATAAAACGAGTGCTGTTATATAAACCTATGTTAAAACAATTGGGCAAAATTTCAGCCCTGTATATCTTTTGAAGTTTATGTACACACCACATGATGAACATAAATACAATCCTATATTAATAACACACGGCACAACCTGAAATATGCTTCCATGAATTTTCAAGTATTCTCGCCCTATAATCTAGTTATTTTATGTAGGCCTGTAAACGAACAGTGAATGATGCCCGTACCATATTCTACATGAAACATGTTCTCACACATACAAAAAATATACATTCGTTTCATTTTATTTAGTGCAGTCTATACAAGTTTAAATTCTATTTACCTGCAATTTCCCCCCATACACGTAATGCATTTGAATTTTCTTGGGTGTCTCTGTATACAAACCGTTTGCTTGATCTCAACGAAAAGTTTAGTTTAGCATTCCTATATGATACGCATTAAAAATACCAAAGTTACGAATTTCTGCTATTATTTTTCTTGAAAAAAAGACACACACACGTAGACACGCAGAGAGACACACAGACACACATACAGACCAACCGCTAAAAATACAAATTTTTATTCAGGGGACCTCAAAACTTGTAAATATAACAAAAACCCAATTTCGAAAATTTGACCCAAAAAACCATATAATATGGGTGAGAGATAGTAAAATAGATTAATTTTACTAACGGTTTAGTTTTTAATAGAGCGGAAATGGAACTTCCGATTTGAAATAAATAATTGAAGATATTATTAAAGAATACATTAATAAAATTATAGTTTAATATAAAAAGACCTAATTAGGAATTTTTATGCTACATATCTAATATATGTATGTGTGCGTGTGTGTTTTGGAGGATTTTATTATTATTATTATTTTTGGAATGAAAATATACAAAAAACATTGTAATTTTCTGTATAACAACTTTTTTATTTTATTTATTTATTTATTTTTTTTTTTAAATATGTTTCTCCCTAGAAAAAATGCATGTAATATGTCTGGAACTATTCTTGCATTATATCGTTAAAACGATAGTTTATATGTATAAATTATTATATACATTGAGGCATCAATAATCCGGAAACATATATAATCAATAACATTATAATAACATCAATAATCCGGCAGCATCTATAAATCTACAGTGATAACCTTTTCCTTCCCTTCCTTTTTTCTGAGCCCGTAAATCATAATACTCAACGGTTTACTCGCAAATGAATTTGGAACAGCATACTCACCAACTTTTAAGAAACGGCATTAAAATTTACTAATTTTCATTTTAACTTTACTGATTTACGGTTTGACGTGGATCTGTTACGGATTAATTAAGATGCCGAAAAAAATTCGTAAAAAGAACAATAACATTTTTTTTTCTTTCGATGTCGCAAAACAAAAAGTTACTTAGAAACGAAAAAAAAAAAAAAAAAAAAAAAAAAAAAAAGATTTCCTATCTCTTCCCGATAACAATGCCGAAAAAAAAAAAAAAAAAAGAAAGAAAAAAAAGAAACCAACAAGAAAAAGTACCAACAAGAAACCCTCCAATTCCATTATTCATGGCTTGGAATAACTGACAATGACATAGGTCTAATGTCCAATCCGTACCTTAACGTGGTGCATCTGTTAGTAATGCCAAGCATTACGAACCAACACGGATCGGCTCGCAAGACGCGATGACCAACGTCATGTAACTTGACCAATTCCTCCTTCATATTTCAAAATGCCTGTTCCATGTGTACATTGGCCCTCATTCCCCGGCAGCCGGAATGTCCCTGCTCTGTGCAGCAAGCAGGGAAGCAAGAATGCAGAGTGTGCGAAGAATAACCGGGTCAGTTGCCAAGGGATGAATAGATGTACTTTAAATTGCAAGTTTTTGAGCTCCGATGATAAACTCTTTGAACTTGAAGAAGAATTACGACATATTACACGGGATATTGTAAGTCTCAGTGAAGTTAGAAGAAAAGGTGAAGATTTTCTAGATTTGAAGAGTAGAAGTATGCTTTATTATCAAGAAACAGATAATGGAAGATGCAGCGGAGTAGAATTTTTGGTCAACAAGAACTTAAAATACACAGTAATAAAAGCTACAAGCTTTCTGATAGAGTTGCAACACTCACCATCAAGCTCTCTAAGTGTTATAATGCTGAGATTATTCAAGTCTATGCTCCAACCAGCATATATGAAGACCAAGTTATTGAGAAATTCTATGAGGATGTTACGAAGGTCCTCAGCAAGTCCAGAAGACACAATCTTAGAATCATTATTGGAGATATCAATGCTCGAATTGGTACCAAACATTCATATGAACGTGTAGTTGGTGAATTTGGAAAGGGGACTAGAGATGAAAGAGGATACAGACTGATTGCATTTGTAGAATGTGAAAATTTATGTGTCATGAATTCGTTTAAAAAAAAAAAAAAAAATCCAAACAAGAAATGGACATGGAGCAGTGGAGGAACAAGTGAAATATAATACATTCTAACTGACAAGAAATACACTTTTACTGATTGTGCTGTGATAAATAGATTTAACTCTTATAGTGATCACAGACTGATACGTTGAAAGATAAAGTTCCAGATTGCATTGGGAAAACAGAAGCTGGTAAAAATTCGAAATAAAAGAATTCAACTACAGCTTTTAAAAGATAAATAACAAGAATTCCAGCTTGAACTAAAGAAATAATTTCAGTTACTTGAGGATACTGAAGACATCAATGAATTCACTGTGAATTTTGTCAATGCTGCTCTGGAATCAGCAAAAATATTGCTGGTTCATAAGAAGATAAACCTGTTAAAAATGTGTCGGATTAGACACGACAGCTTATGAAAAAGAGATTAAAAATGAAATGTAACAAAGAAAATATTACTACAAAAGTTGAATTTTCAGAGCTATGTAAAACTATGAAAAAAATAATGCAGAAGACACCAGGAAATTTAATTGTAATATGATCCAGCAAGCCTTTGAAGAAAATAAAGGTTTGAAGACTGCAAAGAGAAAATGATGCTTGGTTACAAAATAATTCTAGCTTTGAAGACAAAAAGTAGAAATATCACTCAGAATCAAGAGCTAATCCTTAAAGAGGCTGCAAAGTTTTATTCAGAATTTCATAGCTCACCAGAACAACCCAGTGGTTCACCTATCTCATCTAATACAAAGAAAACTATATCAGCAAAATTTAACAAAGAAGTAGCTTCGGCAATAGAAATAATGAAAAATGGAAAATCTTCAGGAGAAATCCCTTTGGATATTTTAAAAGAAGCCATTGATGTTCCTACTGAACTATTCAAGAAATGTATAACATTATGTGCCATAATAATGTTAAAAAAAGGAGAAAAAAAAAGATATTAGAAACTATCGTCCAAACAACTTGCTCTCAATTTTGTATAAAATTCAGATGAAAATTCTGACAGAACGCTTACAGAAACAATTAGATGCAGCGTAACCTAAAGAACAAGCAGGATTTCGAAAAAGTTATAATACCATCGAACATTTTCATACAATTACAGAAATTATTGAAAGAAGTAATAAGTACGATTTCCCTCTGTGTGGGGCTTTTGTAGAGTACAAAAAAGGTTTTGACTCTGTATCATCACTAGCAGTTATGGATGCAATAAGGAATACTAATATTAATCCAGGATATATTATTCACCTTATTGGAAACATTTATAAAGAAGCAACAGCCAAATTAAAACTCGACGAAACGAGTAATGCAGTCAAAACCAGAAAAGGTGTAAGACAAGGGGGCACAATTTCACTCACACTCTTCAGTGCAGTACTTCAAGAAATTTAAAAGAAAAAAAAAACAGTAACAGAAAAGCATAAAATTTCATGGATAGTTTATAAATAATTTGAGATTTGTGTTAAAGTCTTCAGGAATTAAACAAAGAAAGCAAGCTTGTGCGATTGATAATGGACCTCAGCAAAACAAATGTTACGCCAAATTCCTTTATTTCTCCACTGAAGATCACCGTTTATAGGGATGGATTAGAAACGGTACGTAGTTATACTTATGTGGGATAAGTCCTTGCGATGAACGGGAACATTATGGAAGAAATTAACAACATAGTTCAACTTGCAAGCAGAACATTCTTAAGAAATAGCTCTGTATTCAAATGCGACCTCCCAATTTGTTCGAAAGGAAAAGTTTTTGATCACATTTTGCCTGTTTTAACGTATGCTTCAGAAACTTGGACATGTAAAGCTATACAAAAGTTTCAAAAAACCCAGAAAAGCATAGAGAGATGCATGTTAGGATTCACCCGCACTGTTAAAAATGGTTTCTTAAAAATGAGCTAAATTGTCTCAAAATAGCTCCGAAACAATATATACTTAAATTTGAAAATCCATGTACACATTTCTGAATATATTGACATGCTCAAAAATGGGGTTGACTAATAAGAATCCTAATATCCCAATGTTTGACATGTCAATATACTCAAAATTGAGTACATGGGTTTTCAAATTTAAGGGCCTTCTTCACTCATCGTCGCCGGAAGCCGAAACTAATGTTATTCTATGGGAAATATTTCTTTACAAATAACTTATTAACTAATACATAGTTTTAAATTCTGTCTTCACATTCTGAAAATTCCCTGCTGTTAAATTGACGGACCTTTTTTTAAAAAATCCTTTTTTTTAAAATTTTTTATAGTTTATTTTGAAGCTGCAAAATACGAATTTTTAATGTATGAACTTTTTTCATTTTGCAAATTCAAAATAAAATATTAAAAATTAGAAAAATACATTTTTGAGAAAAGTTCGTCAATTTCACAGTTAGGAATTTTTTGAATATGAAAACAGAATTTAAAAATATGTATTAGTAAATAAGTTATTTGTAAAGAAAATTTCCCCATAAAATAACATTGGCTCGGGATTCCGGCGACGGTAAGTGAAGAGGGCCGTTAAGTAAATATTGTTTCAGAGCTATTTTGAGACAATTTAGCTCAATTTTAAGAAACCATTTTTAGCAGTGCGAAGAGACAGAAAGCGAAACACGTGGATTAGGAAGCAAACAAATTTACTGATGTTATTTCTTGAGTCGAGAAGTTAAAATGGAGCAGGACTGGGCACCTTGCCTAAAGAAATGATGATAGAGAGGTCATCAAAGTCTTATTTTTGATACCAAGAGATAAGAAAAGACCGAGGAAGAGACCACTGTATCGTTGGAGATATGAAATTGTGAAGTTTGGACTAGCAGAATGGAGAAGAATTGCAGAATACAGGGCAGTTTGGAATCACATAGGAGAGGCTATCATCTGCAGTGCATTCATAAAGGCTGAAATTGATGACGATGACGATATATATATCCTATTATATAAATATATATATTATATTATATAAATATATATATATTATATTATATTATATTATATTAGTGATTTATGAAATTTTAATTTCATCACAGACATAATTATACTTCAAAAATCATCATCGCATAGCTACATTTTATAAGTTTGATTTATTCGAGATATTGTTAAGCCCATTATTAATTTAGATTACATTCCCATTAGAATATATCTTAACAGTTGTGTTTCGCTTAGATGTTGCATTCAACTTGTGCCAGTGCACTTTGGAAATGGATTTCCAGTTGGCAGTTACATGAAACTATGATGCAGTTTCAGATGCAATAATAATTATCTCAATTTCAAATGATGAATCTGAAGCAAACACACTTTTGTATCGCACATACATTTAGGCATTATAAATGTTTATATTTATGTTTGAAAATTTACTACAAAAAAGTTATGAAAATTAGTTTCATTTTTAAAATATGAAAATCTATAAAACAAAAATCGTTTAATTTATCTATGCAATTAAATATTAAAGCATTTACCTTTCTTTTAAGTCTATTTTACATTTATATAAATATAAAAGCTTAAAAACACTGATAAATTTTACTTATGTAAAATAATGTTTTTAGTACAATCTCATGTTATCTATAGTTGTATTTTATATTGATTCAGTTTTAAAGTTTTTTTTTTTTTTTTTTTTTTTTTTTCACATTAAATTTTATTATAAATTTATATTTACGTTTTTATAAATTACACAGGCCTGCGATGATTTTTTTTCTTGAAGTTGAGATATTTTTCTAGTATATTTTTGGATGTAATGAAGCAAAATCTATTCAAAAAGTTTCATCTCGTACAGGTTTCACAAAAAATGGAATTGTTTGAGCTTATAGCTCCAATCTTCCAACTCCAATCTAAGTTAATTCCCGTAAAATCTGGGTGATGTAATTGATGAACACAAAAATAGCTATTTCATTTAGACATAAAGAAATACAGAGGAGGTATCAGGGACGACGGAAAGTTAACATGTTAGCAGATTACTGTTGGATGCAGCATAAAGAATTTCCCCTTAAGCCCATCAAGCCGTGCACTACAGGGAAAAAAAAAAAAAAAAAAAAAAAAAAAAAAAACCTCTAATAGGATATTCTACATAAAGAAACACATTTGAAAGATAATGATAGCCTATTTTAATGTAATTTATATATAAATAATTTTGAAATTATTAAACTTCTGTGTAACATTTCCCGATCTTCATCCATACTTTGTACAAAATCCTTATGAATTCATATATATATATATATATATATATATATATATATATGTGTGTGTGTGTGTGTGTGTGTGTGTGTGTGTGTGTGTGTGTGCGTATTAATATGTCTTGCATAGCATGCACATTTTTTCATAGAGATATATAAAATGCAGCATATGTGGTGTCTGTTTGAACATTTTATAAAATAGGCATTATTTGTCATGTAAAACAAATTCATAATTGTAGTAATTTAATTTTTTCCATAAAAATTCAATTACTCTATTTTTAATAATAATTTACAATATTTTAATCATTGCAGATTTATTAAAAATGTTTTCAATTTGAATTACTTTCTCCTAATAAATAAGAAATTATCAGTATAGTACATTGTTGCAACGAATTCCTGTATTAGATTTTTTGTTTACCGCAAGAAAAATAATTTACGCATATTTTTAATTACAGTTTCGATTCCAGATGCATTTTACGATATTTTTATTTAGATACATCTTTTTGATAAACCCAGGTTAATCATAAAATTCAAAATTCCTTATTATTACACATCAAGTACATTAAGAATTTGATTTAAACAAAGATCCAATTTGTATCATACATTTTTATGCATATGATTTCCATAAATCTAAATATATAATTCTGTATTTTCAATAGACATTTCTTATATGTTTTTAAATATGTCATATTAAGTTAGATTGTTTTGAAACACGTGAAAATGCCTTTAAAATGCAATTTGAATGTAGATAAAAATTCATTGTAAAAAGATATTTATGTTTGGATTAATATTTTCATCCTATATTCAGTATAATTCTTAACCGTATCACGTTTCCATAGTCTTTAATAAGATGCTAATAATGTAAGAAACTTAGTCGCTAGAAAAATTTTGAAGTTCTCTTATCTCCTAGTTTCAGAGTGAGGTTATAATCTTGTTTTTGCTGCATAAATTAGATATTTTTTACATTAAATTTTAAACTAACTCTAGTTGCAGCTGATAATACTTCAAAAGAAAAGGATTTTTTCCAGTACATAATACGATATTTTTACTTTCTCTTACCCATAAGGTAGAGAAAGTATTGTTTTTGGCTCAATTTTCGAACGCGAGATTTTGTTATATTTACACGTTTTGAGGTCCCATGAATACGAAAATCATGTTTTTAGCAAATGCTCTGTGTGTATGTCTGTCTGTGTGTCTGTGTGTCTGTGTGTCTGTCTGTTATCAGCATATCTCAAAAACAAATTATGGCAGAAAGTTCAAATTTGGTATTCTAAATGTGTATCATATAGGGATGCTACAGTAAGCTTTTCGTTAAGATCAAACAAATGGTTCGTGTACAGGGACAATCAAGAGAATTCTAATACATTACGTCTATGGGGGAAATTGCAGGTAAGTAGAGTTTAACGTCTATAGACTGCACTAAACCAAATGAAACGAATATATATTTTTTGTAATAGAGATAGTTAACTGGGAAAAAAAATTGTGCATGTAGGAGCCTCGCCTCCCCCCCTGGGGGGGGCAGTCCCCCTCGAGGGGAGTAAATTTTCAAGATGGGTATCTTTCAAAAGAGCTCGCCAATACCTTTAAAACGAATGGTTGAACCATCGATCTGCGATAATTTAAAACAAAGTTATCGATTTTTTTCACTTTTAACGAAAAAAAAAACTTTTTTTTTAAATATTGAGAATAAAAAAAATTAGAAAAAAAATCGTTTTTTTTTTTTTATTAATTGAAAATAAAATGGACTTTCTTTTTTGGATATTTAGTGTTACACTACTTCTCTAATATGGAAATAGTCTGCATTATCATAAAAGATAATTTTTTCAAATAATAATTTTAATACATTATTTTTTAAAAAGAGAATTATTTTTTAATAACCGAATTAAATTTTATATAAATCTAGGTGCATTAATGAAACGGGGGGTTGAGGGGGGCGGTAGCCCCCCTTACACAGAATTAATTATCATATGAAACTCTTCCGAAGCCTAATTTGATTTGTTTAACATAGGTTTACATAACATGGTTATCTTACCTCTTAATCTCCAACCTATATTTATAGTATTAAATTTCAGGGTCAGAGAAAGTCGTGTGAGTGACACACCAGATTATTTTTAAACTTTGAATCATAATATCATACTGCTTTATCTTAAAACAATGCAGAATGCGTAAATGATAATATAAAAATATATTATTATTTTTTTTCAATTATAATGACCTTAACAAATTCGAAAACAATTTAAAAATATTATTTTAAATCAGTTATAGTAAATAATATATATATATATATATATATATATATATATATATATATGTAATATTTATATACACCCCGTGGCAAAAAGATGTACAAAGGGTTTTTTCTTTAATTTTTCATAAAATAACATTATCTAAATTGTACTTATCATTTAATATTATCATAAAAATAACACTATTCCCGGACTAATTTTTGTTTTAAGACTAATTTAGAAAAGATTTAAGACTAAATTTTTTTTAATTTAAGACTACACTCCGCGACAAAAAGATAGGAACAAAGGTTTGTTTTTTAATTTTTCATAAAATAACATTATCTAAATTGTGCAGACCATTTATTATCATAACAAAATATTATCATATCAAAAACATATTAAATATTTGAATCATATTCAAAATAATCATATTCAAAAAAAAAAAAAAAAAATGTTCCTATCTTTTTGTCGGGATGTGTAGTCTTAAATTAGAAAAAAAATTGTCTTAATTTTTTTCTAATTTAGTCTTAAAACAAAAATTAGTCCGGAAACAGTGTTATTTTATGATAATCTTATACAATTAAGTGAGCAATATTTGTATATTTCGTTGTTCTCGAAAACGGTAGCTCGGACAGTCACGATATTTAACACAAAGGTGCCCCCCGAAGGGTCATTGTGCACATCGAAGTCAGATTTTCGAATTTTTGATTAGTTTTTTCTTAATTAATTAAAATGTGAAAATAATAACCTTCTGATTTCTGATAAATAAGCCATTTAAATTTTAACATTTTATCCATAATTTAATTGTTACCAATTTTTTTTTTCGAGAAAATAATAATAATTAAAAAAAACAAAAAAAAAAACATGTACATTTATCTAAAATGAGGAAAATAAATCAGAAAGATTGGAAAATAAATTAGAAATATCAGTCGCATCGTTACAAATAAGATACCAAATGAAAGGAAAATTTTTGTAAAACCGATGCATTAAACAGCTTATCAATCGGATGATTAGTTTTTTCTTAATCAATTAAAATGTGAAAATAATAACCTTCTAATTTTTGATAAATAAGCCATTTAAATTTTAAAAATTTATCGATAATTTAATTGTTGTAATAATTTAATTGTTTAATTCTTTAATTTAATTTTTTTTCGACAAAATAATAATAATAATAATAATAATAATAATAATAATAATAATACGTACATTTATTTAAAATGAGGAAAATAAATCAGAAAGATTAGAAAATGAATTAGAAATATCAGTCGCATCGTTACAAATAAGATAGCAAATAAAAGGGAATTTTTTTGTAAATCCGATGCATTAAACAGCTTACCAATCGGACAATTGGATTTTTTAAAATTAACTAAAGTATGAATTTATGTGGCAACAGCAGAAGATTGTATGGAAACCGTTAGGAGAAAAAAATTGAAAAAACTGTTTCACATTAAGTCACATGATTTTTAAGTGTGATTAAAAATTGCAGTTTTCAAATTCTTTTAAATTTTCTCTCACGAACACAAAAATATAATATACAGCCTGTACTCCACAAGACCAACTTGCATTTCAAATTTCATCAATTATTTTGGTTAATAAACAAAAATCATTATTATTTTTTTTTTCAAATTAAGTTTTATTCTTTCTTCGAAAAGATTTATGTATTCATAGATATAATAATATATATAGATCTATCATCCCCATATTATCGTGCAAAGATTTTTGATGCCGAAAAAAAAGCTTTGGAATCAGCCATTAAGTGGTATTGAAGGAAAAAAGGAAAAAAAGAAGAATGAATTTGAAACTATATCTGGAGCTTTTCATTCACCTTTAGTAAATAAATTATTCATGAATTTTATTTGCTAAAACATTCGTGTGTATTCCCGTGTCTTTGCACTCGGGGAAAGACTGCCATATTTTGGTAAAATCGCCGTCTTTTCCCGAGTGAAAAGGAATCACTTTTTTCTCCCCAATGATCAATCTATATATTATTACTATATCTATGTATGTGACACGATACATTAATAATTTGGGTTTTTAAAGTTTTTTTAAACAGATTATTTAAACTCTATGAACCATATTTTTATTTTATGAGTTTCATTAACAGATCCTGCTGGTCGATTTTTTAAATTTTGGAGTTGAAGTACACCGAACGTTTTTCGACAAGAAGTTTAATATAGCAACAGCCATTTTAATCTAAGTAGCGCATCAAATATATAAAAACATAAATGATTTATTTTTACACAAAATTTACAGAACAAATGCAGTTTTAAAAATAGGAAATTTATTTCAACAAGCACTATTTTAAACCTAAAATTCATTAAAAATATAAGCAGAATATAAAGGATTCTTATGTATAAACAAAAAAGAGTCTGATAAAATTATTAGCAAAATAGACTTCCACTTTTCATACAAAAAAAAAAAAAAAAAAAAAAAAGAAATTCATCGCTGATATGGCGACAAAAATTCAAAAGCCGCCAGTGGAGCGACATAATAAAGTTGTGTAACACGATAATGTTTACCTATTTATTTTTTCTTTTTTTTTTATATATAATAATCACTATGCTAATTTATCATACAAACAAATGAGCATCTGTGTGTTACTGCACTTGCACGCTGTCGAACAGAAATATTTGAAAAATTCAAATTAATATTTAAATAAATAAATAAAAATATGTTTAATGGGAAATATAATAACCATAAAAAGATTAGTTGTCTAAAATACGACAGAAATAGCGCTCATAGCATATTGTTACAAGGGATTAAGTCTTATTGTTACAATCGATTAAGTCTAAAATAGTGACAAAAATTCAAAAGCCGCCAAAGAGAACTATATTAAGGCTGTACTATCTGGTTTACAACCCATGAATTATATATAAACACAAAAAATTAATTGTCTCATGCGACAGACGTAGCCGGTCACAGCATATTGTAATATTTGGCGTGAAATTGCTGTCATTTAATGGTTGATTGGATAAACAAAATAAATATATGAAATAACGTAAAAGCAAATATTATGTTGTCTAAACCCAGTTACAATTGAGTCCAGTCCGAGTTACATGTGAACAACACGTATAGTGTTGTTCACATGTAACTGGGATTCAAATATAAAAGGGAAACTCAAATTGTTTCGATACTATCTATTTCGAAACTGTTATATAATAAGCACCAAAATGGAAGCTCATTGGTAAACTATTGTCGCAGATAATAGTGACAAGCGCCAGAGTTGCAGTGTATGACCAAATCGCTGCCGAATGCAGCAGGGACCTGGAGCGAGCGTTTGAACAATTTCAGTAATTTATTTTATTTTATTTTTATAAAGCTATACAGAAAAGAGTTTCCTTTAAATTTAGTGGCCAGCGAAGCGGGCAAAGCCTGCTAGTAATAAATGATAAGCACAATTTAGATAATGTTATTTTATGAAAAATCAAAGAAAAAACCCTCTGTACCTATCTTTTTATTGCGGGGTGTACACTTCAAAGTAATAGATTTAATTTTAAATTCGAGCGGAATATTAAGCTATTAAAAAATGATTTATCAAATAATTTTAATAGGATTAAATTGGTATGATGACACTTTTTATGGTTCGTAATTTAATTCTACTACAATTTCTTATACATAAATATTTATCGTAATATGTTATACCACGACTTACGACATTGAAACAAATTTTCAAATCGTCAGTATATGAAAATTATTTAAATAAAGGTGCTTACATAATAATACATTACAGCTTCACAAATTTGCGCATTATTGAAGACAGGTGACATATGCAAATTAATTAAAATTAGTTCACGTCGGGATGCAGATTAACACTTGTGTTATTCTTAGAACTAACCATTCAACTTCCTTTAATTTTCGTTTGAACTTTACTTAAAGTAACATTTGCATGCCACTTTGAATCAGTTATAGAAGCAATAAGCTTGTTTAACTCATTTTACAGAAATGTAGTCGAAACGACACCTGGGCGCTGACGTATTCAGCAGCCGCTTGATGTACATTCTATATATAACTGGTTCACAACAGGAGTAGTTATTATAAGTAAATGATACTCGAACTAATTCAGAAGTAAATATGAACTTTGTATTATATGGTAAATGAATTCTAAAATGTAGGTATTAACTTACTTAGTTTATGTGTATATCAGCTTTGCGTATTTAATCCAAATTTTAACTAATGAAATTGTAAAAGTTTTATTGTATATTACTACCTTATATTAAATAAAAATAAAAAAAAAAGAAAGAAAGAAAGAAAGAAAGAAACTGCGTTCATAAGGATTGTTAAATAAATTGAACTAAAACACAAAATTTTAATAAATTTCGTAATTTTTTAAGTAGATTCCAGCTAACTACATTAACTTTCCGAATATACATATGTATTGAAAGTGTATTAATCACGACAAAAATTCGATTTTGAAATTTTAGTGTATTTGTACTTTTTCATGCCCCTGAGTACATTTTTGCTATTTTTACGTTGCTGAATGTCTGTGATTATGTCTTTCTCTATAGTGTAGGTATGTATATAACTATGAGAGTGAAAACGATAGCGTCTAAAAGCTTTGTTCGAATAAGTTGAAAGTTGGTATCGATGTTCTTAGACATTGTATTACAATTTGTAGAGATTTTGTTGAAATTATCAATTACCTTTTTTTTTACAGGGAGACAAAGAAAAACTCTTTATTATTATGTCATATTTTCTGAAATTGTACAAAGTGTCTATCAAAAGTGTATCATCTAAACACCTTATTCAAACCAACTGAAATTTTTATATATGTAAAAAGTTACTGCCACATGAAATGTCTAGATTTTGGTAAATCTAGCACTAACTTTTTTTTTTTTTTTTCCAGGGACACAACAAAAAATTCTTTATGACTATGGCCTATAGGCTGAACTTATATAAAATACAGCGTGTAAATCCCTTATTCAATTTTGCCTTAAAATTATATACATATTACAGATCAACATCCCTCGAACTGCTTAGATTTTGTTGAATTTAGCCCTTATAGTTCTTTTGCATAGACACAAAACTTTTTTTTTTTCATTACGAATTATAGACTCGAATTGTTTGAAGTGCGCTAGAGACTAAATTCTAAATTAGATTGAGATAGAATTTTGTATGCATGTTATAGGTTATAACCAAAAGAAGCGTACAGATTTCCATAAGTGTGGGAGATGCAGATTAGTTTTTTTTTCTCTTTTTTTCTTTCCGTTACACAAAATAGAATTTTTATACATTACAGTCTACGGGTTAAAACATTTTAAAATTTACTTTAATAATTACAAATTATTTAAAATATTAGAAAAAAAAACAGATATTTGAAATTACAAGCTTACCTGTTATAGTTGATTTTCATGGATGCTCAAAAGAATTTGAATACATCACGTTCCATTAAACCACTGGATACTTGAGGAAGAATGATCAATGTCTTCGAAAATTCGAGTGGAATCACTCCAGATTACTATGTTCTCGATTTTACCTTATTATAGTAGCTAAACAATATGCTCTAAACAACAGAACCTGGTTAGGGCCGGGGACATCTCTCGCCATTATATTTTGACAAAAATACTTTATTTAATTATGATAAAAATTCCTCGCTGTAATTAGGAAATTATTTTTACAAGAAATGAACGCTAGCAAACAATCGAACTTTTGCTTCGTCAGTTAGAAACAACTATTAAAAAAAAAATTGTCTCCATGTTTTAATGAGGAATTTATGTTTATTATACCATGAAAATAATTGTTTATTATACCATAAAAATAGCAGTGAAAGTAACTTTCGTCTTAATCATGCATTTCTAAACCTACTTGTGGATTCATCGATAATTTATTTGTTTTATATATTTTTATATGCTTTTTAAATTTAATTCAAAATTTTCGAACATACAAACATTTATATATATATATTTAAACTATTCAAACATAATCACAATAAATCTTAATTTTAATATTATGTTTTTAATCATATTTTATGGTTTTAATTTATTGGCTTTTTGGTTGGTTGGGTTTATGGGCGATTAACGACGGACTGGACTCTTCCTTAGAGGTGGTCCGGAAACATGCCATCACAATTTTGATCCTATACGGAGTGGATGGCTCCCTCGCTTCGGTAACCCACAGAGGTATAATTTTGATAATAAATTAAATTTCTATGCATATATAAATTGCTTCTTGTTCATAACAAGATAGTTTATGTACTGCTAAAGTATTGATAAAAATATTGGATCTTATTTAAATAGTTTTAATATAAAAAGTAATCTTATCGGATTTATTTATTTTTGTTTATTACTGCTATTTCTGTGTTATCAAAAAGGGAAATTTTCTTACTTTTTTAAACACTTGTGAGCCATAAGTCTAAAACTACCTTAAAATAAACGGATAAATAAAACTAACTATGAATTTAATTTAATATTATTTTTCTGCAAAATCTCTAATTTTCAGTGTAAAGAATGCTAATTCGAAGATTATAAAATGTCAACGTAGGGTTCGCCTTTAACTTATTTATAGTTTATTTTTCTTTAAAATCTATGATTTTCAACCGAATTTAACAATTTTTTACATGTGAGTTCCTGTTTCGCGTTGCCAGCCTTTATAAATTTTTTTCGGAAGTTGTTTAGTTCAATCTATATTTTATAGCCCTTTATTTGTAGAATAATTTTCTCGAATGTATAATTACAATAAAATTTGAACAATTATTCTTAAAAAAAAAAAAAAAAAAAAAAAAAAAAAGTGGAAATAACAAGGTTTTGAAATCAATTCTAAAAGTTGGCAAATCTACATATTCATAAACACTACGTTTAAGCAATTCTGACTTTTGTTAAAATCTGGTAAAACTTTCTCATTTATATATATATATATATATATATATATATATATATATATTTCTATACTAAACAAAAAAGAAAACAGTTATTATCAAACAGGATTTGGATGATGAAAGATTGACAGATCGTAATTTTCAAAAGAACACTGCAGACCAGAAAAGAAATTCTTAGTTATAAAGTATTAAATAAAGAAAACACTTTAAATTCTCTATTTTTTTTACCGAACTTAGAAATTTTTAAACTGTGGCTAATCACTAGTTATAGCCAATTTTTAACTTTTTTCAAAATCAATGAAAAAACTGACGATTTTTTAAAAGCCTTTCTGTGCTCAAATATTAATAATTAATTAAAAAGAAACTCATGATTTATAATTAAGTATTATTTAAATATTTAAAATTGCAAGCTCCCAAATATTTGAACATGATTTAAACACTATTAAAATTAAAATGGTTGTACATTTCATGAGAAAAATGGTCCCAATCAGCTGCAATCAATTCTTTGGTACATTATTTTACCATTTTAACGGTGCCATTACAATAGTATATATAAGTATCACTGAAATGAGAAAACTTTGCAACATAATATTGATTACATCTAATTGGAGCCATATTTTTCTGGTGAAATATCGCATTTTGTTTTTAACATTAAACTGGAATATTTCCATCCCTCAAGTATTAAAGTATCAATGCAAATTAGCGTAAAAACGAGTTGTAATAATTTATAATAAAACTTATATTAAAATATTTCCATCAAATAAAGCAAAGAGCCATTCCGATTATTTCGATGACGATTACGTTAAAAATAAAAGAATAAACAAATGCATTGTATTAGGTTTGTTCGTTTAAAAGCTACAGTACCAAAATCCTGCACACATACTTAAATGGTTTAAAATTTCCAACACCTCACTTTTACGATCAGATGTTAATAAAACAGTAACTGCCTTTCAAGTTAAATAAAAGAAGTTAACATGTATATTCAGTCGAAAAGTACAGCAATAAGTGACATTAATGTTTAAAGAAGGGATTAAGAAACAAGTTAATTTATGTAACAGTTTCAATGTTTTAGATAATTCAAAACAGTGATTGTATTTTACTATATATCAAAATATTTATTTAAGTAAATGGTTTGTCTTTTACACCTTTAGTAGTAGATCAAATTTAGATAAGTCGAATCGATCGTGCTAAATTTGTAATGCACAGAACTATACTTACATTTGAAAAATCAGTGTTTCTGTTAAGTGAATGAATTCATTTCATTTAACGGCTCACATTAAGAATTTTTATTTGATTTATTTATTTTTGCATGTTTAGTTGAGATTTTATTAAACATTTTAGGTTGAATGGTCAGTAACCAACATTTCTTTTGGAGAATACATATAATTAAAACGAAAATTCTTAACTTTTACGTCTTACTTTGACGCAGTTTTCCTCAAAGAAAAGTTTTCAGTCTTTCTAATTTTTAAATTATGGCAATTATAAACAAGTATTTTGTGGCCATTACAAAACTTTCTTTTACATTTTCTTATACAAATTAACTAAGAACAAACAATTTATTCAAATTAATAATTATTAAAAATTTTATTCCATTATAAATGCAGACTTTTTTCGTCTTACAAATACACATTAAATGCCGAAAGAAAGTTGATTTAATGCGCAACATTGATTTATTGCGCTTTTCTTTATAAGTTTTTTTTTTATTTTTTCCTTTTCCTTCCGTAAATGGAAAAAAAAAAAAAAAAAAAAAAAATGTGTTTGTTTTAAATGTTCATAGACCAATGGTTAAACCATTCGTTTTAAAGACTTAGGCTAGTCATTTTGAAAGATATTCACATTGAAAATGTTTCTCCCTTGAATGAGCACTTCCTCCAGTGGAGACGGTTTGCTCCTGCGTGTCCATTATTTTCCTAGTTGATTATTACTATTATATATATATGCAAGGTGTCCCGCCATCTGTTGGATGATTTTCAGTAAAGTCGATAGGCCCTAATATATGTTCATATGGAACTACATACCAATCTGTCTGAAATATTGTGCAGCAATTACGGAGATATAATTGGTATAATTTTTTGTTACACGAAGTCAGGCACTTTCTAAAAATGATTAAATCGTGTTCTAGACATTACAGAAGACTTAAATCTATCGAAAACTCGAGTTCAAAAATTTTTTAAAAACCAATATTTTCTTCAATTTAGTATAGAAAAGAGTAATAAGTTCAGCAGATATATATCTTAATATATATAAATCTCGTGTCACAATGTTTGTCCTCAATGGACTCCTAAACCACTTAACCGATTATAATAAAATTCGCACACCATGTGCAGTTCGATCCAACTTGAGAGATAGGATAGTTTAAATCTCAAATTATAGTCGCAATTTTAATTTATTGCTAATTATTTGTCTGTTATTATTTGACAGTCACAATTATCTGTTAACTCCAAATGATTCTAACAGATGTCGATACCTTTCGACTGGGTTGAAATGAAAGCTGAAATATATTTGGTGCTGCCATCTACACAAAGAATCTTCAACTTTTTAACCTATTAATAAATTTCGTATAATTCAATTATTTCCACTTAACAGATGTCGATACCTTTCGACTGGGTTGAAATGAAAGCTGAAATATATTTGGTGCTGCCATCTACACAAAGAATCTTCAACTTTTTAACCTATTAATAAATTTCGTATAATTCAATTATTTCCACTTTTTAAATTTTTGGTGTTAGCATAGCCGGCCACGTGTTACTTAGACTGAAGTGTAAATTGAATTCATATTATAATGAAGATAATACAGTGAAATTAATCCTGTTTTTTACTTATTTGTGCTTCATTGATCAAAACTTTATAATTTAATATAATATATATATATATATATATCTTTATATATAAAATTTATTATGTTTGTCCGCGATGAACTCCTAAACTAATGAGCCGATTTTAATGAAATTTGGACACTGTGTGCAATTTGGTCCAACTTGAGAGATAGGATAGTTTTTATTGCAAAATTCGCCTCCCAAAAGGGGGGGGGGAGGGGCCAAAACGTGATTTCACAAACAAACAAACAAACAACAACAACCAAAAAAAAAAAAAAAAAAAAAAAAAAAAAAAATAGAAATGCAGATAGACTGTTCAAAATTGGTATAGAGAGGTTTTAGAGGCCTGCAAATCGAATGAGGATATTTTCGAAAGTTATTAGGAGGGGCGGGTAAGGGGGCGGAGGGGCAAAAAAATAAAAATAGAGTTACATCGCTAAAAATTGGTACATAGAAGTTTTTGATACGTACAAATCGATTGCAGATATTTTCGAATAAGCGGGTAAGGGGGCGGAGGGGCAAAAAAATAAAAATAGAGTTACATCGCTAAAAATTGGTACATAGAAGTTTTTGATACGTACAAATCGATTGCAGATATTTTCGAATTTGTAAAATTATTAAGAGGAGCGGGAAAGGGGGGGGGGCAGAGGAGCAAAATATAAAAATGGAGTTAGATCATTCAAAATTGGTGCATAGAATTTTTGATACCAACAAATCGATTGCGGATATTTTCGAATTTGTAAATTTATTAGGAGGGGCGGGAAGGGGGGGCAGAGGGGCAAAAAATAAAAATATAGTTAGATCTTTCAAATTGGTGCATACAGGTTTTTGACACCTACAAATAAACTGTAGATATTTTCGAATTTGTAAAATTATTTAGAATAGTGGGAGGGGGGATAGCAAAGGGGCAAAATAATAGAAATAAGAGTTAGAACTTTGAAAATTAGTATTATTAAGTTTTAAGGCCCGATAAATCGATTGCGGATATTTTCGAAAGTATAGAGTTATTAAGAAGGGCGGGAACGGTGGATGAAGAAACGGAGCGCATGGTTTGCGCAGGTATACACTGCCGCAGGCAGTGGGGGTCCGAACAGATTATTCCACCAATGAGAGAAGATTTTTTTGTATTTTATATCATTTTCCTTTCGATAATATATGGATTCATTATGAGTGTCGAACATTTTTCCCGATCAGATTTTTTTTTTCTCTTTTTTTTTCACATGTTAAAAATTAATGCAATTTTGAGAATTCTTTAATTATAGTGAATCATTTAAAAATAGGGACCAGCGAAGCGGGCTAAGTCTGCTAAGATCAAGGATGTTATCAAGGATGGTCTTTATTCGTAAATAATAATTTTAATATATTGAATATTTTACTACATTATAATTCAACGTATAACATAGCCACAGCAACGCGTGGCCGGGTCTGCTAGTATATATATATATATATATATAGTTTCACACAAAATGGCCAGTATTTTCAAATCTCTTTTTAAACCCCTCCATACATAATAGGCGCATCATACGTTTTAATGCTATTTTCATAAATTATAATCAAAGATATTTTGGTCAAAAAAGTTTGGTGCTGAAAATCTATCGTCTACAACATTTTAACGTATGTTACCTTGAATTTTATTTATTTTTTGATTTTATAAAGTATGAAATTAAAGAGAAAAGAAATAGCTTCTATAATTCACGCATTTTCTTGCAATACACTTAATATGTAAGAGTTGAATTTAAACTAAGTATAACTTTATAACATTTATACCTAATGTATCATATTCGACTATTATCCATTTGTTAAATAATCAAATAACTCATCTGTCCTATCTCTATATATTTCATTGAAAGTTTTAAATACATAAAAAATATTTTTTAAATATTATTATTTTATTATTCATTTATAATTTTTATTTATTTATTCATTTATTTATTTTTGTAAATTTTCTAATTTCTAATTTATATTATACATATAATAACAGTATCTATATTCCTAATTTAAAAAAAAAAAAATCTTTTATAAGATTATTAGACAAAATAATTATAATCATTGAAGTACAGTCGGGAAAAAAAACGCAACACCCGCTGTAATTTCGTTATTAATTTGCAGCAACACCCAATTTTGGCTTCATATTCGAATTTCTGAGAGTCAGGCAGTGCGGAAAAGTATACTGTTTGTATACTTTATCTTTAGTATTTATAGAGTTATAATCAAAAATGTGTTAGGGGGTTATCAGTAAATGTAGAAAAATAAAATTAAGATCCTATAAGGAACAGATAAAATTTTAATGTTTCACAAAGTAAATCTTTCAGGTAAAAAAGAATTATAAACATTAATGACTTATCTAACATAGTTAACTTAACTGACTTAACAAAGTTAATAAATTAACTTTGTTATTTTTTAAGATTTGATTCGTTATCTCATGCAAAACTTTATAAGAGACGGCCCCCTAAACCACTTCAAAAGAAAGATTTATTTATATTTCGAAAACTAATAACTGGAATGAGTTGCAAATTTGCATACCCATATTTTTCAGCATTAGGATTCATTTTATATAAAAATTAATATAGGTCATAATTCATAATTTTTATGAATATGAATTTATTAATATTTTTCAGACGCAAAAGTAATGATGGATTATGTTTGGGTTTCTTCACTGTATCTTGTAAAAAAAAAAAAAAAAATATATGTATATCGTTCGTGTTATTTTTTGTGAAGATATTAATAAAAGTTTGAAATATGAATTTAACACTAGCACCTTCAAACTTTGAACGCTTATAACTCTGTGAAAAAATAATAAAATATACAACCAATATACTTTTTCGCGTTGTCGCGATCGCAGGAATTCAAATATAAAATAAAAATGGGGCATTACCATTGAAAAAAATCAAAGTTGGTCCACGTTTTAATATGTAGACGACCCCTAATTCAAAATTTCAGTTCATTTTCTGAAACTACTCACGATTCCCCGTCGAATGATACCTAATACATTTTTGTACATCGATTAGCAACGAAGTTAAGATGAGTGTTGCGTTTTTTTTTTTTTTTTTTCTCCGACTGTACATTTGTAAACACCGATTTAAACTGTTAACAAATACGAAGTTGAGAATATTCAAATACTCATATAAATGAAATTTTTATGTAAATTTAAAATGTAAAAGTAACAGTAAGATTTTTTTCTGTATTCATTATTATTTTTTATATATTATATTAGAATACTATAAGTGTATGTAGAAAATTAAAATTCATTCTTTTTTGGTAATTTTTTCTTTACGAGTACAACCCAGCTGAATATACAGAAAGGAAGATAAAACGTTACATTAAAAAGACATAATAAATATCTGAAGATCAATATTTTAAAAAATATTTTTCTTTTTGTAGTCTTTACATTACTTTAAAAGTTAATAATAAGATGTAAAAGAAAAAAAAAAAAAAGTTTTCTTTTTTAAAATTCCATATCTTCTCACTCCAGGGAAAATACGATCAATTTCTTTTTGCATATATTATGCAAATTTTCTATGAAATTTTCTAACAACACCAGTTGTAGGTGACAATTTTTCGAAAGAATAAAGACAATTTGAAGCGCAACATTCCTATATATGTATATATATATATATATATAGGAATCTCTGTTTTTAAAAAATGTTTTTTATGTAAGAAAATATTGCGTAAGAAAAGAATACTTTTGCTAAAATTTTAATCTAAATGAAAATTTTAATTACTTTTTAGAAATAGAATTATTTTTTATTTATTAAAAATAATTATATTTTCTTGATATAAGAAAATTTACATGTGATAAACAATAGTAATACCATTATAGTTTGAAATAATATACAGAATATTCTTTATTGTATGAATATTTATATAATAATTTAATTTATGTTCAGTTAAACTAATTTGATGATCAAATTTTGGTGTAAAAAATATAAATTATCCGAATTTTAATTTTAGAAATTTTAACAAAATATGATAATTATATTGTTTATTATGCTTAATATTTAAATATCTGTATCATGTGAACTTAACACTAGAAATTCAAAATCAGTCTGCAATCGTTTTGGGCCAAACGAATTAAGCATGTTTCGTAAATCAAGTACCTCCACTTTGCCAGGCAAAAGAGACATATGCTAACAGAGCGAAAACAGTAATTAAAAAAAAAGGCATTGACATGTTTCTTATAAAGAAAATGACAAAAATAAATTAAGTTATATGTAATCAGTGAAGGACATTCTATTAGCAAATGAAACTTTAAAGCTAATACACTAATGTTGAACGCCGTTTGTTTTGTGTTCTAGGTTAGTGTTACAACATGGTTCTCATTCAACTTATTTGGAACCACTTGCTTTTTTTTTTTTTTTTTTCGAAAATAATACAATGACTGCCTTCTTTTTTCTTTTCCTTAAAAAGAAAAAAAAAAGGTGAAATCTTGTTTATTTCGTACGTACTTGTTTTTAGTAAATTCATTTTTAACCGTGCTTTATTCTGACTAAAATAAGTATGCATAATATCTTTATGCGTAATACCTTTATTGTTTTTTGTATGGCATATGTATATTTTCCGGCATTTTTGCTGCCAGATATTTTCTACAATGTAACAGGAATTTTTGCAGCGGGACTTCAATCCCGGTATCTGATGATAATTCATAAATTAATTTTCTAATGTGTGTATTTTACTTTCTTCTACATTCAATAGAAGAAAGTATTGGATTCGTAAAAAAGTTCGACCTCGGGATTTTGACGGATTTACACGTTTTGAGAGTTGTACAGGGGTGGAACACGGGCGCAGAATTCATACCACTATCAATGTAAGAAAATTTTCTACTTCTTAAATCAACGATATTATAGTTAGAGAAATTTCTTAAACAAATTCCGGTATGAATTCTGCGCCCGTGTTCCATCCCTGAGTTGTAGAATACGATTTGACCATGTTTAGAAAATGTCTGTCTGTGTGTGTGAGAGAGAAACAAAATTTTGTGGCAACTGTATATCAGAAACTACTCCACAAAATTTCATACAAATCGGTATGTAGTTATACCATGACAAAAATTAGTGCCTATTAACTTTTGGTAAAAATTGTCTAACAGATTGCGATGCCATCCTGCTTTTCCTAAATTTTTAAAATGGTGGTGTAGGACAACATTTTGTATAAATGTGCATAAAGATAATTAATTTTTAATAATAATTATGAAAGTTACAAGCATGTTTTTACAATAGAGACAGTCAATTCGGAAAAATTTTGTATATGAGGGAGCTTCGCCTCGATGGGAATAAATTTTCATGATGGGTATCTTTCAAAAAAGCTCTCCAATACCTTTAAAATGAATGGTTGAACCATCGATCTGCGATAAATTAAAATAAAGTTAACGATTTTTTTTCTTTTCATTTCTAACTCTCCCCCCCATATTGAGAATAAAATGAACTTTTTTTTGGATATTAAGTGTTATACTACTTTTCTAATACGGAAATCGTACTGCATTATCCTGGAAGATAATATAACTAAATAATGATTTTAATAAATTATTTTCACTGAGTGAATTTGCATAGGAAAATATAGAAGAAAGTCATGTGGTGGCCAAAAGATTCTAGCTTACCATGTTTTTGTTAACTTCCATTCTTGTTTGTTTGTTTGTCCGGTACAAATCTTGCAGTCGATTTTTAACTTACTTCCCTACTAACTAGGCATTTGAAACTTTCAGAATAGCTCAGAATCCGATGGCAAAACAATACTTCGAAGCCCGATTTTAGAATTTTTGATTAGTTTTCTTTTAATTAATTAAAATATGAAAAAATAACCTCCTAATAGCTGTGAATAATTATAAGATAAAAAAATTTTTGTAAACCCTGTTTTTAAATTTTCTATTAAATCATAGCCATAGAACGATAGAACTAACTACGTTAGCACTTTATCAATGCGTATAAAATCTTTTAATTCATAATGACGTCAATTTTTGTGAGATGCATAATTTAACTTTTTACAGTTTTTTAACGCTCACGTTTAATTAAATGTATTTAATTTTATGTCGAAAGAAAATGAAGTGATTTTTTTTTGGCAACAATTAATTTATAGCTAATATATTAATGGCTATTTGTAAGGTATTAGGAGGTTATTATTTTCATATTTTAATTAATTATAAGAAACTATTCGAAAATTCGAAAATCGGGATTCGAAGTCTTGTATTGTCATCGAGTTGTGAGCTATTGGGAATGTTTCAAATGTCTAGCTTGTAGGGAAGTTAGTTAAATTTCGATTGCAAGATTTGTACCGAACAAACAAACAAGAATAGAAGTTAATAAAAACATGGTAAAATAGCCAGTAAAATATTAGCTGTAATTTAATTGTTGCGAAAATAAAATTACGAGCTCATTTTCTTTGGACATAAAAATAAATACCTTTAATTAAACGCGAACGTTAAAAAATTGTAAAAAGTTAAATTATGCATCCCGCAAAGATTGTTGTCATTATAACTTTTAAATATTTATACGCATTCATAAAGTGCTAGTGTAGATCTATAGCTATGATTCAACAGAAAATTTAAAAATATGGTATATAAAAAGTTTCTTATCTTATAATTATCTTATCAGGACTCACAGCGTTCCCAAAATGTTACACTCATTTTATTATATTGAGACCACTCCATCAAATCGATACTTTTTTACATAAAAATCTCAGACGTTTAGTACAAAACGCTTTAGCATTAAAACATTCAAGAAAATTTTTTATTGACGACAGTGGTAACAGTATAATAAAATGGAAGTAAAACTTCAGGTATGCTGATAGGCCTGTCTTATAGAATAGTACAAAAATAATCAGAACAAAAATCCTTCCTTTAAAAGTTATGATAATTATTCACAAATTAAAAGATACTAAACATAATTATGACATTTAAATTATTCCATCATGTACCAATTTTTGTGATTTTTATTTGCTTAAAGATTCCTTTATATTATTATTTCCTTTAAGATATATAATTGTTTTCTCGATAAAGCATTATCGCTAATGGTGTTATCCCTTTTTTGTTTTTATTTTCTTCCCCTTACTTGCCAAAATCAATCCCCATAACTTTCTTTGAATTTTTTTTTTTTTTGCCTTTTTATTAAAGGCCTGTGATTTGAATGTCATCAAAATGAATTTTCCGTGACAGTTATTAATTTTCTCTTGAAATAATGTTATGAAAATGATTCGTTTTTCATGATTTTATTGCTTTGTAGCATTATTAAGGAATACACTGTTTTGCATTTAATAAATACCGTAGGTTTTACGTTTTATATATTGGCTCTCTTAAAAACGGGATGTGTTGGAACAATTTCGGAGACACATCGTGCCATTCCCTCAAAAAATGCATAGAAATATTGTATGTAGTAAGCCAGAATGTAAAGAGTTAAAATTCATTTGTCCGTTTTTATAAGAAAAATTATGCAAAGAATTTTCATTTTTTCTTCAGTTTATGATTGGTTACGTAATTGCTTTGGTGACTAAATTGATAAAAGTGTAAGTCTAAGAATGTGCTTTACATGTTTAAATTTCACGGGCAATTTGTTCACATTTCTTTTGAAAATTGGAAGTAAACAAATTAAAAAAGAATCTAATAATATGATCACAACTGTATACCGTTGAAAGAAACATGAAATATGGAATCTGGTCTATCGCACTTAAGTGGGGAGAACATGACCAGAAGTGTCATAAGTATGTGCCTCATATTAAAGTCTTGCCTATTTCGTGATTTTCCTCATCTAAACAAGAAAAAACAATAATCACATATCCAAAAATTGACCCTAATCACCAAAAGAATTATTCTTTGACTCAAAACCAAGTTAAAAAGCACACGAATAAATATAAATTTATAATATTTTATTAAGGGACAACCATATAACAACAAAAATGTAACATAAGAATGTTATACAGCTAACCAAAAGATTAATCTGTTATACAAATTCCATTCTTCCACTGTTTCTAATGCAATAAAATTTTCCTCTAAACTACCTTTGTAAGGGTGGCTTTTTTTTTTATGTATGGAAGATTGAATATTTAAAAAGTATCACATTCATGATCGATAAAATATCAGATTAATAACAACTCGACTCATTACTGCAATCCGATTTTGATGCTCGCTGTACTAAAATACTTTTTATAAGGTAATGACAGGAAAGATTGCTCACATAGGGATAGGCGGGATAGAGTAGAGTGGCTGCAACTTCATGTACTTGTAGAACGTCAATAGTGAAGTGCCGAGTTGAATGTGCATGTTGATTGCATCAAGAGTCTAAGATAAAACGTAGTTAGTTTGTTTTATTTGCAAAAATAAATTGTTGAATTTTCATAACTCTTCCTAGGAATTTCTATACAGTGGTAGTAATACAAAATATTTTTAAATGTAAAAATTTCTCATAATCTACTAACCTAGACTAACGGTACGAGCATCACGATTTTCTCTAAAGGTGAATAATTATTTAATAAAAAACTGCGCAATCACTCCTACCAAACTGAAAAAGTTTGCAATTTAGGAGAGATTGCACATTTAATATTCTATACTAACAGAGGTTTCACAGCTTATTAGTAATAACAAAACAATGATGATGAGTTTGTTTAGTGTCTGGAACTGTACCAGAAAATAACTTCGAGAAGTGACTGGACTTGTTCAACTCATTCGAGACGGCGCATCTTTTTGAAGGCCATAGCCTCCTAAACTAGATGTCTGTCGTGCAGCTCGGAAACTTGGAAAAGTTGAAGCGATAGACAGCGCCACCTGGTACAGATTGAGCGACTTTTTTATTCAACTGTTACCAATAAGTTTAAGTCGTGATATATAATATGTATATAATCGACGTTTCTTCGATTATATTCACCTTTTATGTATATCATATTCTACTTTTAAAAAACTTTGTTGGTAGTTGAATAAAAATGTCGCGCAATCTGCACCAGGTCGCACTGTCTACTGCTTCAACTGTTGCCAAGTTTCTGAGCCACGCGATAGGCATCTAATTTACGAGGCTATGTTGAAAACTCTCCCCAGAATCTGAAATTGAACATTATTCAGGAGTGGCACGATCGACAAAGCCACATCTCCGATGAGATCCAGCTCTGGAATGTTAATGTTAGCCCATGGGAAAATTATCACAAAATATTTAAATGTTATTGTATCCCTGTTTAGTTTTACGATATTTTCAAATATGATGCTCAAGTTTTGTGCAGTTGTCGCCTGCTTAAATAGGAGCAAAAAAAAAAAAAAAAATCAACCTACTCAAAATTACTTTTTAAGGACTGTAGTCGTCTAAATTTGAATAAAATAAAATAAAAGAAAGAAATAATTTTAAAACTGAAGCGAGAAAATTTCAAACCAAGTGAAATTTAGGTTTTGTGTTTTAAACACTTTTGAAAGGATATTTTGAGGAAAAATAAATAAATAAATAAATAAACAAGAAACGGTGGTCAGATAATAGGCTTAACTCTTTGACGCAGATGGGACACCGGTGTCCCTTTTGCTTATTTATTTTTTGACGCTCTTATTACAAATATTATTATTATATGATAGTTTTTTATTATAAAAGAGAGTCTAATAGTTACTATAAAAAATCTATTAGATTATCAGAGTAAATTTTTTACTAAAATAAAAATGTTAAATAAAAGTAGTTTGAAAAAATTTTATCAACCAATTTCAAAAATTTATTTCTAATTAAATTTGATTATTTAAAAAATATCAGTAATGAATTATTGCTACTCCTATATCTACGTAATTGTAAATAAGTGCAATTTGTAAAAATATTTATTCATGGGACGCCCGTGTCCCATGATGAATTTACCTTTAACGCAGAAAGGGACACCGGTGCCCCACTCTATATTTTAGAACCAAAATTAATTAAAATTTTAAATATAACATTTTCCACTTATTTAGATCTAAAATAACTTAAAACTATCAAAAAAGTGCAAAAATTATGTTTGATGAGAAATCTGCTTCAAAGGGTTAAAAGTTGGCGGGACTAGCCATACATTATTTCAGACATGGTGTGCTATTCATCTTTTTGGCTCCAAAATTCATTGCACACGTAAGCAGTTGTACGGTAGCTTCAACATTTACAACAATGAGTGCAATGATTGTGTACAATAAGCAATTCAGTTAGAAAACAAGAAACGTTTAATCTGAAAGCAAATGTAATAATTTAAATCACTGCTGCCTGTATTTAATGTATTCCAGAGTATTTTTGCCTTCGCCTTTATTTCATACCATTTAATAATATTTTCTTATCTATTGAAGTTCTGTTTCGAAGAAAACTTTTCTATAAATAATCTGGTGCGAATTAAAAGCGAGTCTAAAAGCATTCAGTAATAAATTAAAGTATTGGCAGCTATGATTTTAAGTTAAACTTGTTATCTGATAACTTAATGTTATTTTGCAATCTTAATCTTTATCTTATTTTATTCTTTTTTCATTAATTTAATATTGTTTCTTTAAATAAATTTTTGTATTTTTTTTTTTTTTTTCCTTTTTTTCCCGATTTTTTAATTATTAAATTGAAATTTTCACTCCAAATACAGCATTATTTTTTTAAAGTATTTACAACAGTGCCATTTAAGTGAAATTATTATTATTAACAACGTAATTATAGATAAATTTAAGGGCAAGGTATCCCATCCCTGTGCGCAATCACTCCTAACCTATAAGGAGAGATTGCGCAAAATAGCTCTCTTAGTTTTATTACAGCTGTTGTTTCATATTATAGGAGAACGTCAAAATAGTAATGGAAAAGGATAAAAGAAGGATCACTTAAAAATCGTTCACTAATAGTTTAGAAAAAAATGAATACATGGAATTTTTATATTGTTTTGTTGAATTATGTGCAGGATCTCCCAGCTTTATCTTATGTAGACTATTATTATTAGTTTATTATTATGCGCATATTCGTAAATTTATCTCAAACAAAATTTAGTTTATTACTGTAAAAAGTTTTGATTTAAAGACTTATCCAAATGCTGCTCTTTAAAAAATAATCTTTTTCGAGAGGAAAATTTTTCAGTCAGCCTCTCGTGGTGTGAAAACTATTTAAGCATGTATCAATTAGGCAACTGATATGCATATTGTGTTACTCGGCAAATTAATAAAAATAAAGAAAATATATTCTCTTTTAAAAAACTTCAGTCTAATACTTAAATATGAACTGTTTTAACTTTGGATCTTCTCATTTTGCTAATATTTAAAAGTATTACAAAACCTTTATTGTTTTATATTTTTACGCGCTTCCAAACGAATGTACACGAACTGCCAACTTGTAACAATTCTGAATGTTTTGGTACAAATTGAAAAAAAAAAAAAAAAATCAAATCCTTTAGTAAGAGAAATCGAAGTTCAGGTGAAGCAATTTTTATTATGTTTATAAGTACTTTTGATTAATATGAAAAAATGTAACAGGTGTTAAATATATATATGGGTCATTGCCAACACAAGGGGTAGAAACCATGTCCCTTAGCCCTCAAAAATATAAAATATTTTCAATCAGAAAAAAGTTTACAGCTAGGCTATTTCTTATGATTTTCTCTAGTTCAATATTATCATTAAAAGTTTTTAATGTTATTTGTTTTTCTTAAACTCTATCGATAAAACCTGGAATATCCACTCCGTGGAATTGTCCCTGAGGAAAGTATGCAGAATATAGCATTATTTTCAAGCTTAGTATTAATGTTTTTTATTTACATTTTGATTTAAGCAGGACATAATTATCCTTAAAAATATATTTATTAAATTTTAGAGTTATAAAATGAATCTTGTTTTTTTAATTAATTTATAACAAATGTCCCTAATGAAACGCATCCACTCCGTATAGAACTATTTAATTTCCCATAAAGTTCAGTAGATGACACTGCCTGTCACCAGTGTGTAACTGTGAAGAAAGAGGAGGAACCCATCTTTGTTTTCACCTACATGTGCTGAACTCAATGCTTTATTTCGTTCTGTTAAAATAGATTTCATCTGTGATACCTCTGTTTGGCTATCTCATCACTCCACTCCGTGGTCAGAAGTATACAGGTAATTATAAGGATTATTTATTATCTAATTATTATTACAATCAATGATTATAAGACTTAATTCGACACTAAAGTTAAATTATTCCTGACATTGTTGCTTTGTTCCTTAAAATTCAAAATCAGACATTCTGTCTACTCCGTGGACATCATTTGATCACGGAGTGGACACGATACTTTCAAAATTAATCTTAAAAATAGATACACTTGAAAAATAATTTAAATATATTTGATAAATAATTTTTATCCCATTTTTTTGGTTAGCCTACTGATTGCTTATGGTGCAATGGAAATATATTTTTTTCCCCTAACTTTTATATTTTTCTTCGTGATTTTCTAAAAATGTCATTTCAAGTTCTTTAAAACAGTATTTGCTATTTCTTACTGAACTGTTAAGCATTTCTCTTCATGGTTTAAATGTAACAACAGAATTCGTATTAATGTAAATTTAAGAACAGTTTTAATTCTAAAGGTAAAATGTAGAAAAGGTGACATAACACTTTAGAAAAATAATTGCAAAAATATAATTAAATTTAGTTTCAGAAGAAAAAAAAAGTATTTTTGTTTTACTGCAAAACTAAAATTGTTTTGTATTTTTATTAATTGAATAACTTTTTTTTTTTTTTTTTTTTTTTTTATAAAAATACTTAAAATATATATTTATTTTCTTTGCAGAAATTTATTATGCCGTTCAAGAAAAATGGAAATTCACATGTAACCCAATGCAGGACAAACAAATGTGCACAAACCTTAGCTCAAACTCATTCAAAAAGAAAATTAGGTGGAGTTGAAAATAAAAAAGATAAGAAAAATAACAAGAAAAAGAAACTTCCCAGCAAAACTACAGAAAAACGTAAAGAACACAAAAGAAAAAGTAAGCAGAGAGCAAGAGAAAGACTAATGCTCCGATTACACACAACACGTTTTCATACAACTTTTGAGACAATTGTAAATATGGCTCAGCCCAGTGTAATAGGTATTGGCAATACGAAAAATTTTTTCTGGCAAGTCAGACTGTGATAAACCAGTGAGAAGAAAGCTCCTTATGTACCGAGAAAAGACAGCGCCGGCGGGAATTCATTCACCGTTGTCCTCTTCGCTCTCCCATGTCGTCCCGTTAAAAGAGAGATAAATAGGTGTGCCTTGACATGTACTGTTCACCGTGTAAACCAGTTTTTCGAACAATTTTTGATTCAACTATTGTAACCTTCTTTAGGTTTACAGCATTCGAAAAAAGGAGCAAAAATTGGATGAAATGAAAGTCGCGTGAAACATCTTTGTGAGGGAAACATCTTTGTCTTAGGAGCATAAGAAATGATCCCGCAAGACATAAAGAAGGAAAAGATAAAAAAAGATAAATATAAAACAAAAGGAAGAATACTGTAGTTAAAATGTCTGAACAAATGAAAAGAAGTGTTAGAAAAAAATGGAAGAAACAAAACAGAAATCAAAAGGAGAGATTGAAGAAACAGAATAATCTTTGAAGAACATCTCAGAGATGATACACCTCCTGAGACACCTCGTTCAGCAGCCATACACATCACACAACCACAAATTAATCCATCTCTGAAAACAAAACCATCCGTATCAACATCTAGCAGATTAGAAGGTGGAAGAAAAAGTTCGAGAAAGAACAGTGAAAGACATCGTGAAGAAAAGAAAAAAATGGTTAGGAAGCTTGAAAAATACAAAAAGCATGTGCAAAGATCTAAGGATGTGAAGTCAAAAAATAATACTACTGATTCTGAAATACCCAAGAGAAAAGTGAAAAAAATTATCACAGAAGCAAATTCAAAAGAAATTGAAAAATGTATTATTTTTGGCGAGGTTATAAAAGAGCCAATAAAAGAAAGTTTTAAAGGCGCAAAATCAAAGAAGAAACTTAAAGAAATCCTCCAAGTTTTAACAGGAAAAATAGCAAGGAATAACAAGTGTCTTCAACATATTAGATCAATCACATATAAAAAAAAGAAAAATGAAATGATATGCGGAACCAACAATTATTTTCCTGTTATTTTCATTTTTCAAAAGAATTAAAGTAAAAATATTTGTTGATTATTTTCTAAAACACAAGTGAAACAATATGGATCAAAACATACAGCTGCAACATAACTTACAGGTTTGGATATTTATAAGAGTCCACTCCGTGGTCAGTGATGTCCACTCCGTTGAAACATTAATTTTGAAATTAATTAATTACCAACCAAAAAATAGCTAACGAGATAGCTCATCAAGTAAATTAGATTCATAGTTGTCAAGAGGGAATTAAGGAATTTTTTCAAAATTTTTTGGTAAAATTTTTATATTTTTAAATTAGTCTTCATTTTCTACCCTTTAGATTGGCAATCACCCATATATATCTTAATAAAGTTTTAAAAAGATTAGATGTAAATTAAAATTTATTGTAGGAAATAATATAAAATAAAATTTATAATAAAATATAACACCAATAAAAAATACTAATTATTTTTCTGAATTTTAACAGTAAAAAGAAACGTTATCTATATATACATTTCCTGCATGCAATATAATTTTCAGTATGTTTATTTCAATGGCTTACTTTTATTAATGCGTAAAATTTTAACTAAATAAATTTGATTAATGCTGATATGAAAAGGTTATTATGTTTGAGCATTCAGCACCATAAAATATAACTTTTCACTGATTTCGGTTACGATTCAGTTTCTTTGATTTATCTTTTCAGAATCAAAATTTTATATTCATTCATAGCATATACACTTTATTTGCAAAACAAATAAATAAAATAAATAAATAAAATATTGCATAATGTATCTGTTATTCATTGACTGCATTTAACTGATTACACAAAGCAAATCAATGTAAATTTTATACGGCTACATTTCCCTATACATCATGCATTGAATAAAGCCTAAAGCTACATCAATTGTATGACATAAAAGTAACTTCTTCAGTGTTAAACAAATGTAAAACAAATATTTATAGAATATAAATAATTTATATATATATATATATATATATATATATATTATATATATATATATAAACTTTTTTTTTACAAAAAAGGAAAAAAAAAAACTTTTTTTAAAAATTTTTATTAATATTCTTTTAAATATTTTCAGTTTCACTGTAAAAGTATTTTCCGAGAAAAATCATAATTAATACAAAGGAAAAGATTAATTTTCTTGCAAAAATATTTTTTATAAATCTTGAAAACTATTTTTTTTATGTATTATCCGTTTAATGATGAAATAAGTTTCGCTCTACGAAATTAAATATAATTAGTTCTATATGTTCCCCCAAAAACCTAAAATGCGATAGGAAAAAAATATGCGCGTCTGTCTAAGAATTCACGAGTCCAATAAACGATACTGGCAAGCAAAATGATTTATAACAAAAAAATGATATATAACAAAGAAAAATGTAAAAAATAAATCAAAGCGGGTTGCTCTAGGGGGTTGTCGAAAACAGATTTTTAAATGGCGCGCGGGTATTCCTTCTCTGACCCTTTGTACCCCTAAAAGAAAAAAGCGCACAACTTAAGGGATACACGCGCTGCGCGCACGTATTCCTTCCCTGACCCTACGTGCCCCCTAAAAAAAATCATTTCTGATCGGGTAAAAACTCGCACCGGGTCCCCACTGGCTTCGGCAGCGCAGTCCCGTGCGCGCTGCGCGCGCACAACTTAGGGGATACACGCGCTGCGCGCGCGTATTCCTTCCCTGACCCTTCGTGCCCCTAAAAAAAAATCATTTCTAATCGGGTAAAAACTCGCACCGGGTCCCCACTGCCTTCGGCAGCGCAGTCCCGTTCGCGCTGCGCGCGCACAACTTCAGGGATACACGCGCTGCGTCCGCGTATTCCTTCCCTGACCCTCCGTGCCCCCTAAAAAAAATCATTTCTGATCGGGTAAAAACTCGCACCGGGTCCCCACTGCCTTCGGCAGCACAGTCCCGTGCGCTCTGCGCGCGCACAAGTTAAGGGATACGCGCGCGGTGCACGCCTATTTCTTCTCCACCTTTTCGGGCCCTCTTAATTAACCTACGTATACCAATTTTGAACGATCTAACTCCTTTAGCTGACATGCAAAAAAAACGTAATCAATTCACCTCAAAACGTGTAAATCTGGTGAAAACTTTCGATAATTTAAAAGAACTTTAAAATATCTTTCGAATGATGTATTAAAAATAATTGAATCATAATTAGAAATTGAAATATTGAAATTTGAAAATATTACAGCGCCATCTGGCAGTACAAATTTCTGTATTTCACTGATTGATTCCAATTCAAAAAAGCTTTCTAATGATGTCTTACTTATGAAATTATTTTAATTAGTAACTGAGATACAAAAGAAAACTAATTCAGGACACCTCAAAACGTGTAAATCTGGTGAAAATTTTCGATAATTTAAAAGAACTTCAAAATATCTTTCGAATGATGTATTAAAAATAATTTAATCATAATTAGAAATTGAAATATTGAAATTTGAAAATATTACAGCGTCATCTGGCGATACAAATTTCTGTATTCCACTGTTCGATTCCAATTCAAAAAAGCTTTCTAATGATGTATTACTTATGAAATTATTTTAATTAGTAGCTGAGATACAAAAGAAAATTAATTCAGGACACCTCAAAACGTGTAAATCTGTTGAAAACTTTGAATAATATAAAAGAACTTTAAAATATCTTTCGAATGATATATAAAAAATAAATTAATCGTAATTAGAAATTGAAATACGCGAATTAGAATATTGCAATTTTTTAATCGCAGAACCAAAACACGTGACTTATCGCTGCTTTTTTTTTTTTTTTTTTTTTTTTTTTTTTTTTTTTTTTATCGCAGTAGCAAAACACGTGACCTCAATAAATACCAGATGTCTCTCTTTCCGTTCAAGCTTTTTTTTTCGCTTTCCATCAAACATCGTTGAAGTGGTTGCCGTGGAAACGCCAACGAACACATTTTACGATCTCGTAGAATGAAGTCGTCTTATTCAAATGAATGCTTCAATGGCTAAAATTAAAAAAATTATAACTCATTCAGTTTTTGAAATTTTCTCTCAATCTTTTGGAAATTAAATTATGAAAGCCAGATCTATATACAAAAAAAAAAAAAAAAAAAAAAAAAAAAAAAAAGAAATGATTTATCTCTAAACGCTTTTGAGTTATAAAATGTTTTGCGAAAAAATCGATGTTTCGTAAAATCTAAAAATATGGATCGCTAATCCGTATTTTGTAAAAATGTTTATATGGTTCGAAAGAGGAATAAATGGCCTTTCTTTATATACCAGATGTTAAGAAATGGAAGAGTTACTCTGTCGTACAGGGCGTTTCGAAAAAGACGACCGCGAAAAAGAGAAATTTTCGACCCTTTTTAAAACTTTTTTTTTAAATATAAAAAATCCGTATTTAAAAAAAAATTGTACCGTAAGAATCGGTAATAAAAGATCTTTCTCGTGGTGCAAGTGTATTTTCGATATTTCCAACAGATCGGCTGCGATCGCTTTACAAAAACCCACGAAATTTCCCCTCTTTGCTTTTTCTTTTCAGGTACGCGATCCCGGTCGAAAATAATGAACGCGTGCCATTTTGAATCGTTTTTTCGTTAGACAGTGGTCGACATTTTAATTAATATCTCCGCTAATTAGGGTCGCATCGTTTAGCAAATTAGATAACCCAGATCTGCGATAAATTCTCTGTCCGACGGTACCTGTTCGAAGTCTGTTCGACCGTTAGCGGCGGAGCTTTTGCGGTTTCAAGCCGTTTCTCACAGACAGACAGACACACACACAGAAACACGTGTACAGATTTTAATAATATAAAAAGATAGACTATCTATAAAATTATAAATAAGGAAAGAAGTCAAGCTGGCATCCGGGAATGATGATAGTATTCACAAATGCCAATGGCATTTATAGCATCGATCCCTGGAGACAAATTTTAAATGGTTTAGTTGTGAATAAGTAAAATCATTTTGTTTTACAATGTGAAGTCAAGACAAAAAAAAAAAAAAAAAAAAAAAAAGAACCTCGCTGTAATTTTGTTATTAATTAAAGCAGAAAAATGATATCATTCAACAGGAAATTAAGTGCAATTTTTAAAAGTGATGTTAAAATTTGAATTTGGGCTCATCACTTATTGGAATGAGCGCCAACATTGATTTGCTTCAATAGCAACACCCAATTTTTACAACATAAAGCAAAGCATACAGTTTGTATACTTTGCTTTAGTATTCACAGAGTTTTAACCAAAAATGCGTTAGGGGTTTATCTGTAAATTAGGATAAATGAAATTAAGAACCTACAAATATTTGACAATATTCTACTGCTTCACACCGGAAAATTTTCAAGGCAAAAAATATTTAAAATAATAATAATAATAATAATAATAATTAAATGTTTTTGTGTTTATTAAACTTATTTTTATCGCGTTAACCAGTTTTCTCTTAAATTTCAAACTTTTTTAAATTTATTTTTCTTAACCCTTTAAGTATAATTATACATTAAAATTTCTATTTTCTTGCATTCTTAAGTTAAACTTTTCTTAACTTTACGCAGATTTTTAAGAAAAATCTGAAGTTACACTTTATTTTTCTGACTCCCAATATAGTACGACAATCAATAATAGCCTGGACGTAAAGTGTCCTGCACTAGGCAATCCATTAATGCATCATTCCAGTTCCTGTTCCACGTTGTCATGTTTACAGTCTGTTAGCAATCCCTGATATAATTTTTTTAAATACGTGTATACTTAAATAATTCATATTAGAGAATACATTTTAGATTCAGACAGCGTTCTTTTTAATATGTGCGATATTTTTCAATTCAAAGGTGTCATCGTGGCTATACGGATCAAAAATAAAACTTAAATTTTCCTTTTTTTTTATTTTGTAGGTGTGACATAAACTACGAATGGAAAAAATTTATATACATATATACACACATAACAATGCATAAACTAAAGCTTTTAAGACAAATTATTGTAAGGTATTATAAAGTAAACATAAAAAAATTTTAATCGGGCTTCGCAGTTTTACATTTTGAAACTCTACGATTTTTTTTTTTTTTTTTTTTTTTTTTCTGTGAAAATATAGTTTCTTAAATAAAATATATTTATAAAAGTAATTTTTAAAGACTAAAGTATATATATATATAATAAAATAAAATAAAAAATAAAAAAAATACCCATCAACACCTCACAAATAATAATAATAATAATATTAATAATAATAATAATAATAATTAGGAAAATCAAAGCAATATACGAATTAAATGATTAACATTTTGACTATGACGGTAGTTAAGGACTGTGCTGCCAGACTGAGGGAAATTTTTATTAAATATCAACCAATAAATTTTAATTGTAACGGTTGCCCAACCGTTTCGTAGGCAACTAGCATAGAGAGACTTCGAGAGATGTATGAGTGTCGAGTTCCCGGATACCTGTAGTGACCCCACAACTTAGCGACCAGAAGTAGATATCAGAGTTGAATTAAAATCGTGATGGCATAGAAAAAAAAAAAAAAAAGAGAGGAACAGGCCGGGACTGACAAACAAGAAACATAATTCTGAGCGCAAAGTGAAAAAGGGCTAAAGTAAATGAAAATGAAACTTAAAGCTGACGTAAAAAATTAGGAAGTTAACTTAAATAAATAAATAAAAAAAGATAAAAGAAAAATGAAAGAAAGTTTAAGTAGGGCATTACGAATCACATAACAAGGATACAATAAAGTTTAAGTATAGCATTAAGAATAAGTGAACAAATATTTTTGGTAAATCTCTTTTGATAATGCAGGCGATTTCCATATTACAGAAGTAGTATAACACTAAATGTCCAAAATAAAGTGCATTTTATTCTCAATATAAAAAAAATACTATTTTTTTTCTAAGTTTTTTTTTTTTTTTTTTTTTTTGTTAAAAGTAAAAAAAAATCGATAACTTTGTTTTAAATTATCGCAGATCGATGGTTCAACCATTGGTTTTAAAGGTATTGGCGAGCTCTTTTGAAAGATACCCATAATGAAAATTTACTCCGCTCGAGGGGGGGACTTCCCCCAGGGGGGGGAGGCGAGGCTCCTACATACACATTTTTTTTTCTCTGTTGACTATCTCTATTACAAAAAATATATATTCGTTTTATTTGGTTTAGTTAAGTCTATAGATATTAAAATCTATTTACTTGCAATTTCCCCCATATACGTAATGTATTTGAATACTTTTGAGTGTCCCTGTACACGAACCATTTTCTTGATCTTAACGAAAAGTTTAGTGTAGCATCCTTATATGATACACATTTAGAATACCAAGTTTGAACTTTCTGCCATAATTGTTTTTGAGATATGCTGATAACAGACAGACACACAGACAGACACAC
>OZ005649.1:212419129-212439223 GCA_963930645.1 Salticus scenicus
TTGTATCTCAAGTTAAATGTACCATTTTAAAGAAACGCGATAAGGCAGGGCTTACTAATAAAAATAGCAATATAGCCACTATATCAATAACAAATAACTGTTTGTTCTTAAATATTTAAGCACTTTTATACGTTCTTTGCCTCGGATTTATTGTTTCAATCTTGTTGTCCACATTTTTCTATGTGAGTAATGTACGGTTTGTACGCTTCAAGTTGTTTGAATTTTGTCGCATGCAGTCACATAATAAACTGTTTCATTTTTATTAAATGCGTTTCACATTCAATAATTTTTATATTGAATCAAACGATAGGCATTTGGTGTTTTAAAGTTCTTTAGCGTACAAAATTATAATAATAATAATAATAATAATAATAATAATATAAAATAAAATAAAATAAAATAAAATAAATAAAAATAAAAATCCATTACCGAAAGAAGAGACGCAATATTATTGATATCTGTTTAACTCCAATCATGGCTTAAAACTCAGTTTTGTTATTGAAAAATAGATTTTCGCTTGTAACTCTATGAAGAATTAATCTATATCATTATATAAAGCGCAAAAAATTGTTTGTTTGTGGAGGGTAATCTCTGAAACTACTGAACCGATTTAAAAACTTCTTTCACTGTCCGAAAGCTACAGTATGCCATATTGTTATAGGCTATATTTAATTTTGATAAAATAAATTTTAGTTTAAAATCTGAGCATTTTAATTAAAATCCCCATAGAAGCCGTAATAGAAATGGAAATAAGGAAATATTAAAAAAATTAGCTGCTGCCAATATAAAAGAAACATTTACATATTCATTTCGTTTTTAAAATACCTTGACGTGAAAAGAAAAGAAATATATTTGCACGTGCATTAAATTGAAATTCATATAAAGCTTTTTTAATTGTTAAACTTACACGTTAAATCTGACGTCATTATAGAATTAAAAGTGTTTATTTTTCTAATAATTTAATTTGATATGATATGATATAATATAATGATCTAAGCATCAATTTTTAAACCACGGAGTCTTTATTACTCCGTGGTTTAAACTGATGTGTGTAAACGAAATTGGAATTTAAAAATAAATAAATAAATAAAATAAAATAAAATAAGAAATTCTATTTTATAATATTATTTATTTTAATTTATAATTGTTGCCAAAAAGATTTACGAATTAATTTATTTTTAGACATATAATAAAATATATTTTCACGCGAACAATAATATAAAAAGTGAACTGGATTTTTTGTAAAAAAATAATAAAGATCGAGGAAAATTATTTCCCCATTTTAATCCCCATATTTGCATATAGATGTGTATTAGTTATCATGTGCATCCGTTAGATTAAATTGTTTTTGTTGTAAAATTGATAAAATTGGAATTTTAAATTTCAAAACTCTAGAAAAAAAATGGCAAATTTCCATATTCGATTGAAAACATAAACATTTCATTTCAAAGGATGATATTTACACAATAAACATCCAACTAATAAACTAATTAAAAGGGAAAGGATAAATATTCTATCATAATTTGAAGTCAAATTTGTTTTCAAATGTCTAAATAAAGTATCTGATATAATATACTAATATGTTGCAGCGGAATAGATTTGATATCCGTCATCCTTGGCAGAAAAAAAAATATCGCCAAATTATCTGGCGAATATAATTTAATTCCTTTCAAAAATCATGGTTATTTTAAAAACTTACATTAAGAGTGTAACGAATAATATGAAACACTATTTCGTACAATACATATTACGAAAATATACATCTGGCATGTATATTTTCGTATTACTTTTTGATCGCCAAATACAAAAAACGCCAAGGGTGACAGTTTTGAAATTTAAAATTAAAATTTTGTCAATTTGACAGCAAAATAACTCAATCTAACGCATGCATACAATAACTAATACATATCTATACCCAAATATGAGGATTAAAATCGGGAAATAATTCTTCTAGAATTTAAAAAAAAAAAAAAAAAAAAAAAAATCCAATGAGCGATTAACATGGAAAATCTTTTTCTTGCATCCATGGGCGGTCAGTGATGTCACACTTCGCTTGCGTATTGAGATGTTTAAATTTATTTGGCGACTATTTTTAGAAATTAACAGTTATGGCAAGTAGCTCAATATACATAGCGCATACAGCCATTACTGAAATGTAAATAGCATTTAATTATTTGAGTTACATTATGTTGATTGGAAACCTATTTAATATACCTATGCTCTATAGCTATACTAATATAAAAAGAAGAAAGGTTTATATGCATATGTAGAGAACGATCGCTAGAACTAAAAAGCCTATTGCTTTTTTTTTTTCTTTCAATAATCAAAAGTTACACTGTCTCTCTCTAAGTGCTAGAAGCTATAATAAATTTTGGTAAAATAAATTTTTAATTAAAAGTTTCAATATTTTAATTGAAAACAAAGCATAGATTTGATATCTATCGTCATTGGCGATTTTTGTATTTGGCGATCGAAAACGTAATACGAAAATCTGTATATTATCGTAGTAAATACGAGATGAACGTGTTTACTTCAATTACCCTACTACCGTAGGTTGTTGAAGTATTGTATAGGTTTTGGCAATTGGTCAGTGTGTGTGTATATGTGCACGTGTGTGTGTAATCTTCTGGCTGTCATATCTCCAAAACTAATAAAAATAGAACTACTAAACTTCACAAGTGATTCAGGTCTGGTGTACAGATAAATTTTCCAAATATTCGTGAAAATTGAAAAACCGGAATTGGGTCATCGAAAACCAGAAATGGGACCGTAAGCCCATATTCAAAAACACCTCTAATGATTTTCTTCAAAGTTGCTGTATAAATAATATATTAGATGCCCTTTCGATTGAAAAGTTGCTTAGTATAGGAAAATTGATAGGCGTCCTCTATAAACAGCTCAATTTCATACTTCGCAAGTGCGTTCCTTTAAAAACGCCTGTACGGATTTTTTTCAAACTCGCGATGTTAACTTCCTATTAAATATCCTTTTGTATGTAATTATTGTTTTTAGGTCAATAATTGAGAATGCTAAGTTTTGGTAAAAGTTGGTATCTCAAAAACGGCTCTAACGTATTCTTGAAAATTTTTTCTTTAATCCAATTTAGATAACCTTTCTCAAGTATTACGTGCTTATTACAGGAATATTAACGGTCATCCTGATTAGGTAGTTCAGTTTTAGATCTCGGAAAAACGTGTTTAAAAAAATAACTATGTATTTTTTTCCCCTTATTTTTTAACTCGCTATGCAAACTCTGTTGTATGTGTCTTTTATACGTGTATCAAGTTTCTCTTACTCGAAAATCTCAAAAAATGCAAGTAATATCTCCAAAAAATTGTATACATTACGTGTAATAGTGGGTAATGGAAGTCGTGTGGTTGTTTCACACCAGATTCTGTAATAGTATATATTGTACGAATATTGTTTCATATTATTGATTTCTCCTTTAATATACATTATTAAAATAATAATCAATTATGGAAATAATTAAATATATTTGCGAAATGAACAAATAAATAATAATTAAAGCTATTATGACGTCAATTTTATCAAAAACATTTTCATGTCATAGGTTTATTTTTCAATATTTTTTATTCATGAGTAAAGAAATGTTTCTTTTTATGAAATAAATAAATAAATAAATAAATAACATTAAGTAAAAATTGCCAACATTTAACAACTAATTAAAAAAAATAATTGTAAAATTATATTTTAACTTTCCAGTTAATAATATTGCCTGACTATAACATATAAACTGATATATTTCTTGATTTTTTACATATCAAATCCATCTTTAACTAAAATTTGTTCATCAGTGCGAAGCCGGACGGGTCAGCTAGTTATATATATAGGTACATTGCTTTTCGCCGAATTGCCTTGATATCAAGTAAGAAAGTTTGCTGTGGAAACAAAAATTGGAGTTACAATTAATTGAAAAGTGTTTTTGAAATATGTTACGCGTTGCAAATTTTAATATGAAGATTATTCCCTAAGAAAAATTCAGCTGTAGCATTAATAGCTACACACTATTGCCAATCGATCAGCAATCGCAGAAGCCGTATATTTATATGAAGATTTGCGGCAAAATTAGTCGGAGGAGGTGGATGTTTTTTATCTATTATTTTTTTTTATTGTTATCTGTATGCAAAATGCTGCATTAACACGTTAATCGCCACGATAATATCAGAAAAATTTTCACATGGGCCATGGTAACTTTATTAGACAATTTTGTTAAAAATGCGTGTTAAAAATGGGTCAGGCACATATGACTGACATGGCGATTAACGTGTTAATAATTACTCGGCGTAGGGGTTACTCGGTTTAGGGTTATTTACTAGTTAAAAATGCGTGTTAAAAATGCGTCAGGCACATATGACTGACATGGCGATTAACGTGTTAAAAAATATTGTATGTAATTGAAAATATGTTTCTCTAAAGCTTTCACTGCAACATCCATTTTCAATCAGTCGGTATATATATATATATATATATACGAGTATATATATAATATTCAAAACTTTGCATTAACTAAAGAGATGCACCAACTTAAATACTTAAAAACTAAATACAAATACAGGGAATGCCAATAGCTTCTCATACATTTTAAATTTTAATATAAAATCAAGTAAATAACGTTCGGGATTATGGTTTGTACTGCAATGATTCTTGTGGTGAAAGCAAATAATAAAAAAAAAAATAAAAAGTTCTAAAATTTACTAAATATCACTACTTATTTCTATGTTTCTTGTAAATTTTCTATTATCTCCTCGGTCTCCAAAATTAAATCTCTGGCTGACATAGAAATATTGAAGACGCTAATTTGAAGTAATAATGTGAGAAATATAATGGAGGCACATATCGAAATATTGTTGTGAGATTCAAAAAATAAAAGTACTTTAGATATTTATCTTACGTTTCTGACTTCTTTTGTCTTTCTGTTATTTTTTAGCTTAACGCCATCTATGAGCAAAATTAAGAAGTTACCTTTTCCCCCCTTAAACAATAGATTTAATAGTAAGATGCCTTGTTGTAGAAAAACCACTTGTTAACTACTTGATTATATCTTACATTTAAACTGTCTAAAGGGTTTTTGGATAAATGTACATATTTTGAAAATTTTAATCGTAAGTATGAAGTACTACGTCTGACTAATATCCCTTAAAGGCGTGGATTTTTTTATGGTAGAAATTGAATGTTTTGTTAGTTTCCCTTATTTGATAGAATCATATTTGACAGAAAAAAATAAATAAAAACATAAATAATAATAATAATACGTTAGATAGAAAAAAATAAAGAAAAAATAAATAAATAATAATAATACTTGATGTTAGATTAAGCCTCTGGAGGACCCACACAGTTGTGTAGGTTCGGCCTTACTGGAGACATTTTTAACTTACACAATTGTATAGGTTCAGATTATATGAATAAAGATCTAAAAATAACAGTTTAAGCAAAACCATTGTTATTTATTAGGATAAATTTCACCGTCACAATAAAACTGTTTTAAAAAATTTTTGTTTTTGGGAAAACTTAAATATACGTCACATTTTTCGCATCTCACTCTGGTACGGCTGGTACAGTTTTGCAACATACAATTCGTAGCAGTTTTAAGATAATCAAAACAAGGCTAGTGAGTTATCTTTTATGGGTAAAATAATGCAAAATAAAGCCCAATTTCAAAATGCTCTATTCTAATTCGAATTTATTTTAAAGCTTCATGTTTTATGATTTGTATCTTTTGTTTGTAAGTGAACGCATCTGTACACTAAATTTCTTATATCTCCATTACATGATCAGTTACAAGCAAAAAAATGTTTTAATTTTAAAATATTATTATTATTATTATTATTATTATTATTATTATTATTATTTGTAATGCGGCTGAATTTAAAAGTTTGTAATGATGTAATGAATTCCTCATTTCTAAATAAATGCCCGTTTTTTTTTTTTTTTTTTTTTTTTTTTTTTTATATCAAATACACTTAGTAACAACAGCAGCCAACCATCTCATTAATAAACGGAATATTTTTAGTACCCGCCTTTTTTTTTTTTTTTTTACACCAGTCTATAGAGTAATTTTATACTTATTTAATCGTAACTATATTTAGAGATAATTACTCTAAAAATAAAGAGGTGTGAAAAAAGGGGAGTGTAGCTAAAAACCGTCGGTTCATAATTAGGATTTTGGCAAGTATGCAACAGGTACACAACTTTTTAAATATAGAATTGATTAAAAGAAATTAGCAAGGAACGTAATAACTAATTTTTCCCGAAATTATGAACGCATGAAAAATAAATTTAAAGCTTAAGATTTTGTAAAAAATAAATAAATAAATAAATAAAGATTGCTTTAGGATCTATAGAATTCTATTATTATTAAATAGCTTAGTTATTCTATGTTAACTGTAATTATTTTTAAACGGTAAATGCATGAATTTTTATTTTTAATAAATAATATTTGAAATTAACCGGGAAATGGATGTAGTTAATAGGAAAAATATAATAATAATAATAATAATAATAATAAATCCACATAAAATCCTCCCTTCCCCAAATATATATATATATATATATATATATATATATATATATATAAATAATATAAATAATATAAATATATAAAAATAAATAAAAAATTACGTATTTTTACATCAATAAAACAATTTGCATTTTTCTTGAATAAATTTAACAGTATATGCAAATATATATATATATATTTCATTACCTTATTTCTATCCGAAATAATTTTTTTCTGTATGTTTTTATTTATTTATTTATATATATATATATAAATAATCGTAATTTGAAAAACCCGCCGAAATGAAATTGCACTCAGATTGCGCGCCAAGAAATGAAAATCGTCACGATAAAGAAATAAACTGTTAAAAATTCGAATTGCGTTCGGAAACAATAAATTAGTTTTGGTTAAATATATATATATATATATAATAAAATAATAAAATAAAACACTATGTAAATGTTGCTACATAAAGAGATATGAGGTAATAAACAAACGATGCAGGTATCTACAACACTATGCATTTAAAGGTTAGTTTAATCGATTTTGATAATTTTCACCACCACCCCTCCCCCAACAAACTCGCACATACACTCTTGTACCTTTAAAATTATTTCCAGTTAGTTTAAACTCAGAATTTCCGTTAAGATCTACAGTCGTTAATTCTGTAAAAAAAATTACTGGTTTTAAAAAATCCGGCAAATAGACATGTGTGATTTTATATTTTAATAACTTAAAGTTTTAAATGTAATTGAAATAATAAATCCATATCATGATTCCTAGGAACTGGATTTTTCCTCCTTAGATTACACCGCTATATGCATATAGTAAATTTCCCCTTAACCCGTTAGTAGTCGCTATCGACAGCGCCACGTATTAGAGATTGCGAACTTTTTATTTAACTGTCACCAATAATTTTAAAAAGTGATGTGATCGACGTTAAATCCATTTTATTCGCGTTTTATGTATATCAAATTCCACTTCTAAAAATTTTTGGTGGCTATTGAATAAAAAAATCTGGAAAAACTGAAGTATGGGCGGCAAATCGACCAACTAGCGAATACTAACGGGTTAATTGATAAAGAGAATAAATATTAGAATATTATTGGGGGGGGGGGGGATGATAATACGGATTACAGAAACCTCTTATAACTTGAAATAAAGGACATGGATTGTTCAGTTTAAGAAACTAATAATATAGCTTGAATACTTATTCGTGTACTAGCGATATGAATTATTTTAAAAGTAACATATGCACAAAAATAAATAGATTTATTTTTTGACATTGCATTAAACAACTAAATTCATAAAACATGTAATGTAAGAAAAGAAAAGTATATGTAAACAAAATAGTGCATTATAGCGAAAAATAAATAAATAAATAAATAAATAATAATAATAAAAAATCTGTATAAAGAACCATTAATATGCTTCTCATTTTTATAAAATAAATTTCAGAAAATAACATTTAAGCTAATATCTATCTTAAACTAAAAAATCTCACGAAACTTTGTTGAATATGTTACAGAAGATGTTTTTTTTTTTTTTAGATTAATCTTGCCTGTCGTGTTATTAATCAAAAAAATATTTTTAATGACTTAATCTCCTTCTTTTCTGAATTTTGCATCATTAAAACCGAGCTTCTTTCAAAATAACTAAGCACTTCAAAAGTAATTGCTTTTTGCAAGGATAAAACATATTTACTTTCAAAAATTGCTAGTAATTTATATAATAAGAATTACATTTTTTTTTTTTTCGATTAAATGGTTTTACAAAGTGGTTTTATTATAATAGAAGCACGAAAGCATTATAAGGAGTTTTAAATTGTTTTACAAGATTCATTTTATATTATTATGGGATCATTATTAATTTCTTATATGATGTTTCTAAACTTCACGTACATTTAAAAACATCACGTTTTATTTGTATTTTTTTCTAATTCGATTAATCTCATTCTGAGCAAGCATTTGCATACATTCCAACATCCCAATTATAAATCGGAAGATTTTTAGTATACGCCCCTTCTCCGCACCAATTTATTTTTAGAGTAATTATCTCAAAATGTAGTTACGATTAAGTAAGTATAAAAAAAAAAAAAAAAAAAAAAAAAAGGCGGGTACTAAAAATCTATTTTTTGTTAATGAGATGGTTGGCAAGTATGCATTCGGCAGCTTATGCTTGAAATAAGTTTTTCAATTACCTTATTTAAAATACCGGCATAATTTTCCTTTAATTAAAAACGTGAACACTGTATTTTTTTTTTCTTTTTAACAGTAAATAGGAGTAATTATAAAAATAATTATAATAATAAAAAAAAGCAATGCCAAGAAAGCAATATTATCTATGTACCAAAACATAAGAAATCAATTAGTTTTCACGTTGCAATATCTAGGTGTTAAAAAATATACCAAACAAAATTCTAGAATCCTTGTTGGCCGGGGCGGATAACCGGAGAAAATAAGCTGCTTCTAAGAGAAGTAGGTCTGTGGTGACAAAGGGAATCATTTTCATGTTCTCTCCCCCCTCCCCCGCAACAAATGAGAAAATTTTGGGAGAAAAAATGAAGAGAGAAATATTTTACTGTGCTAGTGAAAGGGTCGCCAGTACCTTACTAGGAATGAATTCCCCCGTCCTCACCTCTGAGCTGAAAAATTTCGGATAAAATCGGATTGACTCCGAATAGTGCAAATTCTGGTATAGTGAATAGGTTTAACGGAGATCACTATAGAGTGATTCTAAAATGTATTGTTCTACAAACTGTAAAATAATGTTTGACGAGTGGGCTAAAAGGAATTATCCCAATAATTTAAGAATTTTGTTTTAATGCCTCGTATAAAGACTGACAAAATTGTTGTAAAATGATTATTAATCAAGGAATTGTGTGTTTATTTTTATTTTTTTTTTATTTTTTTATTTTTTATTACTGACTGGCACAATTCAATATAAAATCGTTTGTACCGACTGAGTTAGTGTGTGCATGAGTGACTGATTCACGATTGCCCATCCGAAAACCCCCACATAGAAGCATGAAACATAGTGAAAATATTCCTTCTGTGTCACCCACTAAAAAACGATTTTACAAAATTTCTCCATCAAGGGAAGGGAGACTTAAAGTCATATCACAAAAACCTTCATAAATAAAACGAAAAGAATATTCCATAACAAAATTTCTTAGAACCATGGAAGCCTCAGCGCACACTTGGCTCAACGCGCCCAGTATTAAAATAGGGATGATAATTTTTTTCGTTGAGGGGATAAGGGAACACCAATGACTGTATGTTTACCAAATGTCAATATGTCGGTCAATTTGGCACCCCTCCAGGCCTCTGGACTAACTCCTCATTGTTAGTCTTAGGAAAAGTGGTTACACTATATGCATAAGATTATTGTTTTAAATTATAACTTCCACTAACATCTAAAAAACAATTTTTGGAATTTTACAAATTTGGCCCCCAAAAGCAATAGGGCAATGTGGGGTAGGGGGACCGATATTTCACATAGCCCTTCATATCTAAAACAAAAACAGAAACAAAACAATAAAAATAACAGATATGTGTACGATTTTTGCTTTGGAATATCGCAAACATAAATGTCTAAACCAATTTTTGAAATTTTAGATATTCGGACCCAAAGAGATTGGAGGGGACAAAACGTGATTTCACATGGAGAAAATGTGATTTCACATAATCGTTTCTATCGCAAACAAAAGCGAATGTTTTAAAATATGGTAAATGTAAATACCTAAAAAGATATTTCTGGAACTTCAGAAATTCGGGACCAAACCCTACATATCTGAAACAAAAGAAAAGAAAAAAAAAAAAAAAAAAAGAATTTTGAAGAAAAACAAAAACAAAGCAATCTCCTTTAAATTATGACAAACACAAATACCTAAAAACTTATTTCTGGAATTTTGTAAATTCTATCCTCAAAGTCAAGAGGGGGCAAAACGTTATTCATATAACCCTTCATCAATTTATAAAATATTACATGCATCCATTGACTCAACACTACCCTGGGGATTCTATGTGGGAATGGGTGATGAACATTCGGGTGAAACGTTGGTAGTAGAGTCCTAACACACGCGCACAAAAAAAAAAAAAAAAAACGGAGATTTGCGAAATTCTTTCCTTTTACCCCCGGGGGAGCAGGTGGAAGAAATACATTTGTGAGTATTCCAAAATACTTCACGGTGAAGAAACTGCACACACAAGAATCAGTCTCGAGTATTAAAAAAAAATATGAAGCGATTTTTGAATCTTTAATTTTTGGCAAAAAAACACGTTCCAAATTGCAGTTTTATTCTTAATTATTTCAGGAAACAGATTTTTGGTACGTTTATAAGCGTAATACTGTTCCACATTACCTCAGGAAGGTAATTTTTCGGTGTGAGTTGGTTTTGTGTATCTAATGCACCCTCTAAAAAATATTTTCGAAATATTCTCTTTCCCCCTTCAGGGCAGGGGTGATACATTACGAAGAATAATTCTACTCTAAATTACTTCAGGATAGCGACTTTTGATGTGGATGTTGGTAAGTGTACGCAATCCAAATTTTGGTTTCTCTTAATTTTAAATGAGCGTAATTACATTGCCTCTGAGAAGGTTAAAGCACGTACTTGTATATATGCAAATGTTAAATTTTAAAATATTTTGATTTTTTCCCCCTTAATGTTGAAAAGAATGAAAAGCTGTACATGTTATTTTATTTTATATTCGTTGTATTAATTAATCATGTACAGTCAGCAAAAGAAAAAAATAATAATAATAACTCCCCCCCCCTCCCCCCACACACAACTAATTTCGTCGCAAATCGTTTTCAAATTAGATATGGCGTAGAAAAGAGAAAAGAAACTAGGCCTTAAAACTTAGAACTTACATAAATCAAATTCTTTTTTAATTTGCGTATGTTTTCAGCATTATAAACTTTCGATCTACCACTCGATCACTCAAAATTCTAACATCCTAATGGCTGTTTTCTCTTAGAGTAAAAAGATCTGTATTGGAGAATATAATGATGGTATATCTATTCAAATTGCTGTGTCTATTGTTTTATTTGGGCTTTATGAAATTGTCAGATTAAACAATTTTCTACTTCAGGTATTTTTAATACAAAATAATATGTGTATAAAATGGAAAAAAGCGTAAAAAGTAAAAGTATTTTTAAATATCATGCTTGCTTATTATTATATAGATAATAATAATAACAATAATAATAATAATAAATGATTATTGAATGTATGTTGCTATTTCAAACAATAAGCCTCGCCTTACCGCGTTTTCTGAAACTTCACATTTAACTTGAGGTATACGAACCCGATAATATTCAAATATAAAAATAAGAAAACAGGGTTAAAACAAATATTAGTATTGAAAAACTAGAAAAAAGTTATTTAATATTTATGAAGAATGTTTTAATGTATCAAGATCGGATATGTTCCAATCTTTTAAAGTAAGTCACCTCTTTACTCATTTTTCTAAAACTTAAGATTAAAAAACGAAATGATTTTTCATATTCGCGAGTAAGCCATTTGAATTTTGTCTTTGGCAATCGATGTAGTAAATTCCATTGATATTTATGCATACAAGCATCACATATAGCATAGATGTCAATATTTTAATTTATCCCGGAATATTTTTAGCCACCCCTTTATACCATACCACTCATTAAAAAAAAAAATGTTTTTTTTCTTATTTTATAGAAGTTATATGTTAGAGAAAATTCCTCTATAAATAAAATGGTACGAAATAAATGCGGTGCTAAAAGTATTTCGGAATAAATTAAAAGGTTGGCACCTATGCATATAGAGTGAAATACGAAAATGCAAAATAGTTTTATTTTAATATTGTTGCAGCAATACAAAGTTCTGTTTTATATTACTTTCACAATATTTCGCCTGCATTGCGGTAATTTCACAAAAATAAGTTAATATATATAATAAACATAGAAATGTTGCTTAAAAAAGAATTAAAATCACACAAAAGTACATTGAAATGGTTTTCCAGCAGATTATATGTAGATATATACACTCATGTCCGTAAATTAAGGATAATTCAGATTCATACGGAAATCGAACTTTAATGCAAAAATTTCAACTGTAGATATACCACACATATCTTTAAGAATAATATGCGAATTATAGGAAGCCATTAGATGACGCCAGTATGATGTCACAATGACGAAAGTGGAAGATAAGGAATAAGAGCAAAGAAGGAAAATTGTTACAAGCGTTCTGTAAGCTGCTCAGTGACACAACTGAATAGTTATGACACAGACTACGCATGTGGATGATTTTTTACGTGGTAGAATTATCGGCCGACTGGAATGTGGGCGTACTCAGATAGATGTATCGAGGGAACTTGGAATCGCCAAAAGTGCCATCTCTAGGCTTTAGCGACGATTCCAGAATGATGGAAATGCTAGTCAACGGTACAGTACAGGTTGGTCCTGAGTTACAACGCCGAATGACGACCGGTATTTGGCAGTAACCGCCAAAATAAGCAGATGGAGCACCGCATCAGACCTGTCCCGTCAGCAATCTGCAGCCACGGGTACCACAGTTGCAAGGTAAACCGTGTGTAGACTTTTAGGAGATATTGGTCTATATGCTCGCAGGTCTGTCAGATGTGTTCTGCTCACGACAACGCACTGTGGCCAGCGGTTAGCTTGGAGTAGAGAACATGCAATGTGGACAGCGGCACAGTGGGCTCGTGTGATGTTTTCCGACGAGTCCACGTTTAGATTGCAGTCAGATTCATGTTGGACATTCATATGGAGAACGCCAGGTGCCCGTTACCACCAAGACAACATCATTGAACGACACCGTTACGGTGGGGCAGGAGTGCGCATTTGGGGGGGAATCATATTGGGCTCCAGAACAGACCCGCATGTACAAATCGGAACCATGACAGGCCAGATTTATCGGGACATCATTCAGGAGCAACATGTACGTTTGTTTAGGGGTGGCATGGGCCCAGAATTTGTATTTATAGATGACAATGCGCGTCCTCACAGTGCAAACATTGTACACGGATACCTACAATCGGAAGATATCACCAGTATGGAATGGCCAGCATTCTCACCTGACTGGAATCCGATAGAGCATGCGTAGGACATGCTTGGCTGACAAGGTGCAGCCCGTCAACCACCTCCTACATGTGTACCAGAACTTCGGAGGGCATTGCTTACTCAGTGGAGTAATCTTCTCCAAGATCAGCTCGATAATTTAATATCAGCATGCCAAGGGGTTTTACGGACTGTATTTAATCATCTGGGAGACATATAATGTATTAACCATCATACCAATCATGTATTGTTAAGTTTTTGTAAGGGAGACATTTCTTGTAATTGCTTCAGGGAGCAAAAATCGTAGTTTTTATGAATGGTATTCTACATAAACCACCTTTTTTGTTCTTGATCTTTTTTTTAATAAATGCACTTTATGAATAAATCATATTTGTTTTGTTTCTGAACCTTTATTTGTCGCAGCTAGTATTATCCTTAATTTATGGACATGAGTGTACTTATAGATATTGCCAATGATAACATGTGATGGTACCCTAACAGCAATAAAAAATGAAATATCACTCTAACTCGAAAAATAATCCTAGGAACGAGTTGTAAATTTGAAGACCCATATTTTTGATGATGTCTGTGCGATTCGGCAAAAATTAATATAGGCCGTAACTCATATATTTTTTAGAATATGAATTTATTAATAACTTTCATAAATCAAAAAATGTATTTTTAATGAGAAATATGCATGGAATATGTTAGGATCACTCCATTCTAATGCAAAAAAAAAAAAAAAAAATAAATAAATAAATAAATAAATAAATAAATAATATAATAATTTTTCGGGAAGATATGGATTAATGTTTGTCACATTCATTTAACATTGACACACGAAGCTTTGATAGCTTATATCTCTAAGAAAGATTGAGCGAAACATATAAATTATACCATGCTCCACGATGAATTGATCCAAATAATTAAAAGAATTATAAATCGAAAATGGTGGTTACCACAAAAAAAAATGAAGTTAATGCTAGTTTTAATATGTAGACGGCCCCCAAAACAAAATCTAACTATACTATTATAAACTAGACGTTATTACAAATCGATTGGTACCAGTGACATGTTTCTGCGATAAATTATGGCGAAATTAGTCGGTCAGAAGCATTTTTTTTTCTGTATACATACTTAAAGTAATTGGTAGTAGTTTTTTCTATAATACATTAAATAACTTGCTATGATGCACAAATTAAATATTTTTCCTAAAACTTTCGAAAACACTACGGCAGAAAAAAGCAAATTATTGAAAAATGAAAGGTGCTTAATTTTATACAAAAGGACAAAAATAGAAAAATAAATAAAATAAAATAATTATAAAAAATATTATAACTTTCAAACACTAAATGTAAAAATATATATTATATTACTAGCGAAAGATGTTTGAACTTCTTCAGGAAAATAAATCTATTTGTAAAATCATCGTCGCATAAACATAGTTTGTGAGTTTGATTTAGCTATTGAGATAATGTTCAGCCCATTATTAATTTAGATTACATTCCCACTAGAATATATCTTAACAGTTGTATTTCTCTTAGAAGTTGCATTCGACTTGTGTCCAGTGCACTTTGGAAATGGATTTCAAGTTGACAGTTACATGCAACTGTGATATAGTTCAACATGCAATAATAACTAACTCAATTTCGAAAGATGAATCTAAAACAAATACAGTTTTGTATCACACATAGCTTTAGTCACTGTAAATGTTTAAATTCATGCTAGCAAAAAAAAAAAAAAAGTTACAGTGTATAAAACATGTACTTAAATTTTATTTTCATTTAAGGATATGATAGTACATAAAATCTTTTTGTTTACGTTTAAACTATACATGTTAACTCAAAGGTATTTATTTGTAATGAAAATTTTGTTTTAGTTAATCAATATATTAAATCACAAATAAATTTTGTTTACGAAAAATGATTTTTTTTAGTGCAATGCTGAATTATTTATCATTTACGTGAAGATTAAATTATTTCTGTTTTTTAATGGTTTATAAATTAGTATGACACTTAAAAGTATTATTTGTTACAATTCCTGCTGCATCTTTTAATTTTTTTACAAAATATGCATAATGTATTGTCTAAAACGTCATGTTTTATTTATTTATTCTTTATATATAGAGACCACAGTTTCCATGTGCTGCGTTATTTCTGGAAAGACAATACTACTTTTTATTAATAGAAATTTACAACATAATTAAATATCGAAAATTTGTACAAAAGTCTTTATTCGGAAATACTATTGTTAAGTTTTCTGAAAAAATCAGGCACGTTAACAACGATACGTTGTTGGAAGGAATTTGGTTATATTCCTACCATAGCCTCCTTAACTAGATGCCTGTAGCGTAGCTCGGAAACTAGGCAACAGTTGAAGCGGTAGGCAGCGCCATCTAGTACAGATTAAAAGACATTTTTATTCAACTGTCACCGATAATTTAAAGAAGTGATACATGATATATATAATCGACGTTTCTTCAATTCTATTCGCCTTTTATGTATATCATATCCCACATTTCAAAATTTTTGGTGGCTGTTGAATAAAAAAGTCGCGCAATCAGTACCAGGTGGCGCTATCTGTCGCTTCAAATGTTGCCTAGTTTCCGAGCTATGCGACATGTATCTAGTTAAGAAGGCTATGTTCCTACTTTAGAATTGTTGATACAAGTAAAATAAATTTACAAACATATCTAGTTACACCTTTATTACGAGACATTTTTCTTTTTATTTATACCCGCTCACTCCCTTTAATAAACTCGGATTAATTTAAAAAATATATAACATTATATTTCATTATTATTACAGCCTAAATACGTTAAATTTTTAGTTTAATCAAAGACCAACTTTAAATATTATGTTGCTATCAAAAGGCTGATTAATTATAGGATAATAATTATTTTTCTAAACTATACATACGTAAGGCATAGAAACAGTACTAAAACATTCTCTTAACTGTTATATGTGCACTTTTTTGTATATAATATTTTCATAAATTCACATATAATTTTATATTTTAATAGACATTAGATATATATATACATATTATACATTATATAAAATTCTTAAAAATTTAATATGAGAATGTTTTCAAATGTGTTTTTCGGTATATTAAAATTCACATATATCTCGGTTAAAATTTCATTTGATATTCAGTTTCTTTCTTAATGGATTTTATAGTATTTAATAAAACTTAGATTACTGTTTAAAAAAAAAAAAAAAAAAAAAAAAAAAAAAAAAAATGAAGATCTCTTATCTTTTACTTTCAGAGTGAACTTGATCTTGTCTCTGCTGAATAAATTTGAAAACTTTTACATTAAATCTAAACTATAGTTGTAGCTATAGTTACCAACTTATCACCTTTTGGTTATCGGAAAAATTTAAGAGAAATATTTATTTTATTTAATCAGTGCACTGTAACGGTTTTCACAAAAAAAAAAAAAAAAAAAAAATTAAAATTTTCCGTACTAAGTTGGCAACTATTTTTATAGCTGTTTAAAATTTTAAAAAGATTAAAAAAGAAAAAAAAAAAAACCTCGATTTATATAGGAGCAATTCTTTATATTCTGCTAAACTAGATGCCTTCCACGTGGCTGGGAATCTTGACAACAGTTCAAGCAGTAGACAACGCCACCTGGTACAGGTTGCGCGACTTTTTTATTCAACTGTCCCCAATAACTTTAAGAAGTGATATATGGTATATATAATCGACGTTTCTTCGATTCTATTAGCCTTTTTTGAATATCAAATCCCACTTTAAATTTTTTGGTGGTTGTTGAATAAATAAGTCGTGCAATCTGTACTAGGATGCGCTGTCAACCGCTTGAACAGTTCCCAAGTTTCAGAGCCACGCGGTAGGCATCTAGTTTAGGAGACTATGATCATACACTACATATCATTATGCCTAAGATTAAAACAATGGAAAAAGCAAAAATGATATTATAATAATAATAATAAAGAAATTTCCTTTTTAAAAGTATTTAAAGAACTCCAAAATAATAGAACAATTAATAAAAACTTGAATTATAATAATTTTTATTTTAATTAATAAAATATATATGCTTTTCGTATGGATGTTTTTCAATTTAACCAAATTACTACATTCTTATATATATATATATAAATCTAAATAGAATGAAAAAGAAAAACATCAACATATGTAACTGAAGAGGAGCGAAAGAAAAAATGGAGACAAAAGTATCTAAATGGCAGAGGGGAGTTGTGACCACCCCACTCCGGTTAAACATGTTTTACGACCGGTCAACACTCCCGGATACCAGATACTGTGCCAAAACTCAGAATAAACTTACATGAAATTGGCAAAATAAAGAATAAATCCCAAATAAACACATTTAAAAAAATTTATAAGAAAAACCAAATCATAATTTAAAACGACATACAAGAAAAATCATGAAGCAATATGCCACCCATTCAACACAATTCAAACGTAGAAACGAACAGTTAATGAAAGTTACGGTTAATGAAAGGAAGAAACCTTAAAATCGAATTGATAAACGATTCAAAAAACGTGATTTGCAAGTAAGATAATCTAATTGGTAATATTGTTTAAGAATTTTTAACAGAAAATAAAGAGGATAATTATTATCTATGGCAATTTGTATAAAATTAACTACAAAAGAATCACTGTCATAACTATAAGTAAAAATTCGACTGCATCGAATAAGTTGGTTAATTATAATATTTCTGAATATATTTTTATGTAAACAAGAAGACCAAAGAGAAATTCGATTAATTTTAAATTTAAAAGCATCACGTTTATCATAGATTTTAATTACGATTGTTTCATTATTAATACAAATATTAAGGTCTAAGAAATTAACACTATTATCATTGTTAGGTGTAGTTTCAATTAAAATTAGATTATTGGGGTAAAAATTAAAATTCAGTTTAAATTCTTCTTGTTCATATCCAATTAGAATATCATCAACATATCTTATGTACAAAATTTCATTTAAAACATGAGTACCAAATTCATAATGATGTAAATAGATATCTGCAAGGGCAGAGGAACATCCTCCCCCCATAGGGATACCGTAGATTTGTTGGTAATATCCAATCCCATTATATAAAATGTTTTCATTTAAGATGATAGTCGAAAGGGCTTTAAATTTTGGAAATGTAATGAATTCTTGTAAATCATATTGTTCAAAGTAATTTAATAAAACCTGAAATAAAATGTGAATGTCTATAGTATTAAATAAATCAGCAAAATCAAAACTTACAACTTTTTTAACTGTGCTATTTGAAATTAATTTAACTACATTATAACTATTTTTAACGATTAGGATCGATGGCTGTTTTTTTGTTTGACTATCGTCTTAAATGAAAACATTTTATATAATGGGATTGGATATTACCAACAAATTTACGGTATCCCTATGGGGGGAGGATGTTCCTCTGCTCTTGCTGATATCTATTTACATCATTATGAATTTGGTACTCATGTTTTAAATGAAATTTTGTATATAAGATATGTTGATGATATTCTAATTGGATATGAACAAGAAGAATTTAAACTGAATTTTAATTTTTACCCCAATAATCTAATTTTAATTGAAACTACACCTAACAATGATAATAGTGTTAATTTCTTAGACCTTAATATTTGTATTAATAATGAAACAATCGTAATTAAAATCTATGATAAACGTGATGCTTTTAAATTTAAAATTAATCGAATTTCTCCTTGGACTTCTTGTTTACATAAAAATATATTCAGAAATATTATAATTAACCAACTTATTCGATGCAGTCGAATTTTTACTTATAGTTATGACAGTGACTCTTTTGTAGTTAATTTTATACAAATTGCCATAGATAATAATTATCCTCTTTATTTTCTGTTAAAAATTCTTAAACAATATTACCAATTAGATTATCTTACTTGCAAATCACGTTTTTTGAATCGTTTATCAATTTGATTTTAAGGTTTCTTCCTTTCATTAACTGTTCGTTTCAACGTTTGAATTGTGTTGAATGGGTGACATATTGCTTCATGATTTTTCTTGTATGTCGTTTTAAATTATGATTTGGTTTTTCTTATAATTTTTTTTTAAATGTGTTTATTTGGGATTTATTCTTTATTTTGCCAATTTCATGTAAGTTTATTCTGAGTTTTGGCACAGTATCTGGTATCCGGGAGTGTTGACCGGTCGTAAAACATGTTTAACCGGAGTGGGGTGGTCACAACTCCCCCCTGCCATTTAGATACTTTTGTCTCCATTTTTTCTTTCGCTCCTCTTGAGTTACATATGTTGATGTTTATCTTTTTCATTCTATTTAGATTTATATTGTACATTAGCAAGGAGCAGCATTGCGCTCATCTAATGTTACTTTTTGTTTTTTAAATTAAAGTTTCCACATTCTTACATTTGTACAATATATATATATATATATATATAGATATATTATGTTTATTATTATTATTATTATTATTATTATTATTATTAAATATTTTAACAGGATTAGACTGATATTCTTAAATTTGTCATAACT